>CM057087.1:24170705-24343205 GCA_029959045.1 Taenioides sp. WSHXM2023
TATATTCTTTTTTCTCATGCGCTCCTTGACTCACACTTAAAGGTGCTTTTCTTCATGGAGATGTTATTGCTTTGTCTGGAATGTTTCACAGTATGGCATTAAACCTTTCTATCTTCATGGAGACCAAACCAGACCAAGTTACAGGTCAGATCTGTGGAGAGGCGATTTTTCTAGGTATTTTTGAGCAATAAAACCACCTGTAATTGAATAAATGTTAAGTAGAGCTGTTTAATGTCATACTGTAGAACATTCCAGAGCAATGACATCTCCATAGAAACAAACAGGTGACGAACCCCCAGCCAAAAAGTTACACAGTGCACCATTAAAGTTACATATTATGCATTCTTATGGCTTTCATTCCCTTTTAAATACAATTCGAATCACTTGGGGAGTATGTAAAAGTATGTAAGTATTTTACGTTTACATTTTCTAATTTAAAATAACGTCCACATTTGGAAAATACACTTTCTCCAGTTTCCAATTACTGAAACACGTGTGAATGAAGGAAAACACAACTCAAAAATACAAAAAAGTACATTTTGCATAATACTGTATGTGTTCTTTAATGGATTTCAGATACTACAAGCTGTATATTCACAATAATATTCATGAGTGTATAATATTCATGAGCATGAATCATTATTCCAAAGTGCTAAAAAATGCTGATGTACAAAACTGACAGTTGTGTTATGGCAAAATAGGGTCTTGTTTACAATACGTCTGTCAACTTCTACTGACACCTTTTGTCCCAGATTTAGCTCACAGTGTTTTTGTATTGTTTGTTTTTCAGTTTTTCAGTTTTTGAGAATGTTTTGTAAATTTGAAGAGACTGAAATACATTTGAGCTGTAGCATTTTGACACTGAGTTTTGTTTTCATTTTGTTCTTGAGAAGCTGTAAACAAATCATTAGCGCTCATGGACGGATGCAGTGATGTCAACACAACGCGCACGAGGAGCATGCGGGGGAAAATGAAAACATTTTTAAACGACTTGTGAGCTTTAAGTCGTGTTAGAATCTTGTTACCTCCTCAAAAACAGAGCTGGAGTTTTGTTTCAGTCACATGTTTGAATAATCCTTTATTATTCGTCTGTCTACATCTCCAAAGCTCAAAATGCACCGTTCCACCTTGTGATGTCATGACGCGGTAGTTTTCATGTTTACAGCTAATTTTTACCTTTAGCTCAGTAGAGACTGACAATTCCAGAACTGAAATAATCCAAATGATTCTAGTGAAGGTGTATGGAGTTATTTATAATATGTTAAAAGCCATTTGCCAATAGAACAAATCATTTTTGTTTTATTTCAAGTGCAGTATCATTTGTCTCCTCATTTCAAGAGAGAAAATGCTTGACATTTTCTTATTTTAAAGGTGCACTGTGTAACTTTTCTGGTGGAAGGTCATCTGCGTGTCTATATGGAAATGCTGTTGCTGAAATGTCCCATAGTATGGCATTAAACATGTCCACGGAGTCAAGCAGGTGAAGCTACTAGGCCAAGGTACAGGTCAGATCAGTGGATAAGTGGCCCTGCTCTCAATAAGAATGTATGTTTTTCAAGACAATAAAGTCCCCTGTAATTTAAATGCAAATAGTGTAAGTTTATTGCAATACTGTGGAACATTTTAAGCAAAGCAATAACTTCTCCATGGACTCAAGCAGGTGACGGACCCTCGTCTAAAAAGTAACACAGTGGACCTTTCAGTAAAACAAGACATATGTTTGTTCAATTGGCGAATCTCACACTCCGGCAAAGTAATACTACAGAAATATACAAAAACATGATACAAAACAGCACACTACAACTTCACAAACCTGATGCGATGTGCAGTAGTTTCATTAGCAGGATGCACGGCGACTGTGTTGTGATGGCGCTCTGAAGGGGGAGTGGCTTAGTGGGGGGAGCAAAGAGAGGCAGATTTCAGAGTGTCAAAAACAAAACTAAAACTTATTAACACAGTGATCTAAATATGTTATGTTTTGGCAGTTAATACCCCACAGATGTGTAAATACCCCATTTTTAAACAAATAAGTAAGGGTATTTGCACAATAAGTGAAAAAAAAACAAAAAACTAAAACACCGGGCAACTACAGTTCACCTCAAGCAAACACTTTCAGATTCAGAGTTTGTATTTCATTGAATCAAAGGCAAATGCCCTTTTAAGATAAGCCACATTTCTAATATTGATAAGCTCTGTTGGATTTCTTTGTAGTCAAGAGTATATCTCATGTTTTGATCGTGAGATATACTCAAAGCTAAACAAAAAGTCCTGTTTGAATTAGTTTTGGAGGAGAAAATACAATGACGAATGTGATTAAGTTTCAGAGTTTGATGACAGTGTCAGCTGGAAGGCATGGTTACTTTACACTGGCCAACGGGAGATTCAGAAGTTTTTAAAGACTTATTAAAGGTCTAATGTTATGCAAAATTAACTCTTCGCATTTTAAACCATGTTATAATGCTGTTACCTCCTCAAAAACATACCTGGAGTTGTGTTTTGTTTCATTCACACATGTTTGAGTAATCCTTTATTAGTCTGTCTACATCTTCAGAGCTCAAAATGCTTTGTTCCACCTTATGACAACTACTTTTTACTTTTATTTCAGTAGAGATTGGAAATTGGAAAAAAAAAACTCCTAAATATGCAGGGTTTGTGTGTTAAACATGTGTGAATGAAACAAAACACAACTCGTACATCAGAAAATAATGTAATTAAACATTTAACTGACCATTGGAGCTGTCCGGTACTGAAACAGAGTCAGTAATTTGTGGACTTTGATGTTTGATTGATTTCCCCACTGTATCTGCCATATGTCACTGTCTACAGATGTCTCCACTGCTGCAGACAGGCTTCCAAACACTGGCCTGAACTTGAGAACTGGGTCACGTACTTTCGATTTGGCTTTTCAGAGTAAAAAGAGAAACTCGACACATAAAATAATCCACAAATAGAATGAGAAATACTGAGCAATGGGACTATATGGCAAGGCTTGTTTTGAACTGACAGCTGCTCTCACATTTTCGAATCAACACTGTTAAAAGCTGTGTTCCAAATACACTTCCTACTTGAGTCTTGGAGATCATCAAAGTCTGTGTATTTCCTTTATAAATGTGTATTTTTTTTCCCATATATTCCCCATACAAAGTTACAACTAATTACAAAGAAGTTTTATTTAAAGAGGGAGTATTTTACTTCTTTGGGGTATTAACTGCTAACATTTAACATATTTAGATCACCACGTTTTTGATGCTCTGAGTCCCCCCCTCCCTTTGCTCCCCATGTTAAGTCACTCCCCCTTCAGAGCACTATCGCAACACAATCAGCGTACGTCCTGCTAATGGAACTACTGCACATTGTCAAGTTGTGTACAGTTTTTGTATTTTTATGGCGAATTGTACAGCAGGAGAATCTTACAGCATAAGTAGGGTTTGAATAGGGCGTGGGAGAGATCGCTAAATTACTCAAACATGCACGGATGACGTCTTAAACCTATTCGAGCATGTTTTGGATGAGGGAAAAATGTTATAACACGGGAGAAAGCTGATTTCACAGTGTGTAGTGTGGGCAGTTTTATTTGTAGGGCACAATGCAAGTAATTCAAAATAATAAAGTAATTAAAAAAGTAATAAAAATAAATATTCATCAGTTGTACTTTGAAACAAGAATAAAATCCTTTCAGGTCACGAGGTCACTTTGAATGACCCAATGTTTAGCTGCACTTGCACTGCACTTGAGCTTTCTCGAGCACAAATAAAGTGATAATGATTGATTTGTTTGATTCTCAGTCACATTTTAATCTGCAGAGCCTGTTTCACGCACACGCCCCCACACGGGCCCCTTCACTGTGGGGCCGGAGCCATGTTTGTGTGAAGAGAAGAGAGACTGGATCTGGATGTGTTCGGGTTCTGTCTGACCACATCATTTCAAACTGCATATATTTCACCCTTGGCTGGTTTCAATTTGGGGCAGATTATTGCTATGCAGATCATCAGACCATATTAGACCAAGCGGAGCATATTATTTTGTGCACACCAGTGAGTTTTAGCCACAAAGTTTAAGTTGGCCTTCCAAATATCTGCTTTTGATCAGCCTATGTGGCAGTTTGGGAAAAAAGTTGAGAAGACAAAAATACAGAATACAGAAAGTAGTGGGATACCTCCACCTATGTCATCAACAGAAATGCAGGAACAATTTATGGGCAAGTTAAAACCTTAATTTAACGAAATAAAAGTGTTGTCATCTATTTGTATTGGTCTAATAGTAACCGTTTAAACAATTTAGGCATGTTTTAGCCCTTGTTAACATTATGGGTGTTATATACATACTCTGAACACTAGTTTTGATTAACTGTATTCCAGTAGAGTTACTCTATCATTTCGTGGTGTTCAGAATACAGTTACTTTTCTAAAATAAAAGGAATACATGATGGTACTTGATCACACAATTTTGGCTTTGAATTGCATGGTATTAGTGAGGGAAAAAAAGAAAATGCCACTCTTGCAATGTACATGCGCAGTTTTCCTTCTGTATTTAGACATAAATGAATAAATAACACCAAAAATCAAGCTGTTTGAAATTATATGTCATGTTTTTGTTACTATAAAATAAGGCAACTCGGTGTAAAAGTATTCCAAGTATTCAGAATACAGTACTCTGAATGGCCCATGTATCAATACATTACAAAATACTTTTTAATGCAGGTATTCAGTATTCTGTAACTACATTTTCAAAGTATTTTTCCCAACACTTATGGAAATATCTCTACATATGTCATATCTGCACCTGAGTCCAACCAGCAAGTAAAAACATGAACTTCATAAAAATACAAATAAATAAATAAATACACTTTTTATTGACGTGAGTAGTCTACCTTTATGCAGGATACTTTTTAAATAGTACTTAAATTCCAATTGTGGACATCTAGCTACATAAAAAGTGAACCAAAACACCCAAAATACTATAAGTACATTTGATTGTACCCAGTGCAAGTGTCCCTCTCTGTATTGATTTTGTTATCAGTGAACAGACAGATAGGAGATGGTTTGTGCCAAAGCTCTGTGGGCGCACACATGTGTTTAAAGGCACTTCCTGCACCAGCAATAGTCCAGCTGGGACGAGCTCACATACAGACCGCTTTATGACCACCCAGAGTCCAACTGTTTCTATGTCACTAATGGACAAGATGGCCGACAGTGGATCTGCGCTTATCTCCAGCTCACAGGACACACACACACACATTTAGATGGGCAAAAATGACTGCACAGGATAGAGGCTGTATTCACACTTGCAGTAGGCTAAAGCAAACAAGTGGAGACAAAGACGCAGCCAGGAACTCAGAGAACAAAAGCTGGAGGTCCCAGAGAGAGTTAAATTACTTCTATATAAAGAGTCTTTTTTGTAGCAGGTTAGAACAGCTTGGGTTCCACAGACAAATTAATCCACAGCTTCTCATGTTTTGGACTGGCTTTTCAGATACCAGAGGACAGTGTAGTCAGTCCAATTTGGTATTTTATTCTGAAGACAAAAAAACAGTGTTGCTCCAAAGAGATTTCCTTAAACACATTTTTGCCAAAATGAAAATATTAAACAATATATTTTGCAGCCATAAAAAAGCTTATATCAGTAAAAGAGCTTTAATTTTGTTTTAAAATGCATATTATCTCTATAGACCGTCAGCTCCCATGTATTTTCAATGGGACAGTTATCGCTAGCCTCCAAATATCATGAAAAAACAGGGCTACAAACAGATTTACCTGTTTTCATATACATTTTTTTATAAAAAAGATGTACTCTAAAGTTATATCTTGAGTTAAAAAATATTACAAATTAATTATACACCAAGGAAAACACACATGTACTGTAGTCAGGTAGATGACCAAAATATTTTCTGGTGGAACTGAAATCACATGTGAGCCCACTCATATCGACGTAAAATAAACAACTCTCGACTCTCTGCATTTTGGTACGTGTGAGTCCATCGTTTAACTTATAACACGGAGAAATAACGGACGCCTATATGTGACACGAAGGAAAAAAATAAAAAATAAATGTAATGTAATTTCCTGCATTTTGGTGGATTTTAGAGGCTAACTGCTAGTATCTATTAATTTGATATCCAATACAATAAAGAAAGAGTGGAGACATTTTCAAGAACAAAGCATATTTTCATCTGTTTATTCCATTTTTCATGTGTTTTCCATTTCTGGAGAACAGGCCAGTTATTTCCAGGTTATCCAGAATGTTCAGAATGTGTGGGAACCCTGCAACCAGGACGTAATATTATTAACGTCAATAAAATTCTTAAACTGGAAAAAATAGTAAAGTTTTAAAGATCTGAAATATGACAATGCTTTAGTGAAAATAGCAATGACTGGTGAAGATCTAGTCTTGTTGTCTTGTCTTCTAAAGTATCAGATTCTTGGGGATCTCCTTTGGCCCCATTTCAGCTCTTTGTGTTTTTTTTTCTATCAGATATAGAAATCTTTTATTATTCTGAGTCCAGCTCTTGGCTCATGTGCCTTTGTATGTGCGTGTGTCAGCTGGACACTTCACACAGAATACCTGAGCAGAGAGATATCAGTAATGCATGAGCAGGTACAGAGAACAGAGGAGCGCTGAGGAGGAGGAGGAGGAGAGGAAAGAGGAGAAGAACCAGAGAGGAGGCAGGAATGAAGGGGAGAAGGTGGGCCACAGACAAGGAGAGGGGAAGAGAACAAAGAGGAGCTGGTTTACGAAAGAACATCAAACCTGGAATAAGAAACGTGAAAAGAATCATCATGTGAACAAGCTGGGTTTCTACCCTTTTTAGGGAAATTACATTGACTTACATTTATTTCCGGATCTAACTTTTGTAACTTTAAAGCTCTAAATGCTCTAGTTTTCAAGTTAGCAGCTACGTTTTACCTTTAGTTCATTAGAGATTGGCTGAAATTATCCAGACGATTCTAGTGAAGGTGTACGGTGAAAAAAGTTGAGAAGAAAAGTACAAAAAAGAAGTAAAGAAGTAGCGGTGAGTTCGAAAATGGATTATTTCTAATTCACGCAAACCGTTTTACATCAAGGAACCACTCACCCATACACTAATGTACCAAGACACTGGGGACAAGGTGGGTTGCCCAAGGACACAGCAGCAGCGTTCATCTCTGGGAGCTGGAATCGCACCGCCAACCTGGGCCAGTGGATCTGACCGCTCTACCAACCGAGCTACTGTTGCCCGCACCTCTACGTACGTCAACTGTCGTCAATTCCATCCAAAATAAAGACTATTTACGCACAAAGAGCCATTTTTCTGATTTAACAAAAGAAGGGAATCATTTATTTATTTTTGTGTAATTTAGACATGTTTTGGCTCTTATTGACGTTACAGTTGATGTCTTCCGTTTGTATCTAAAATGTAGAAAGTAGTAGTAAAAAACCCCCAAAAACATTGAATGATAAAGTGAATCTAAACTTCTGACTTGTACTTTATGTCATAAATATCAAAGTTAGAAAAGACTAGCCACATTTTTTTTGTAAAATTGTCAATTGTTTTGTAAAACCTGTCATATGCACTTTGATTTTGCTTCTAAAATGGTTGTCCGTGTTTTGAAGAAAGGGTTCTGACTCGCCCTGTGCAGATTGACTGTTGTGCGTCTGTGCTTTGTACTCTGTTTTCCTGCCTTCACTTTGAGTAATACGGCAGCAGGTGCACGCCACACTGAGTTACTGTGAGGAGGGAGTATTCACATCTTATTACCCATGATTCCTTGCTGCCCCGCGGGTCTAAATGTTGTTATTTTGTGTGTGTTTTTTTCCTCTCATCTGCCGTTGGTCTGGAGTAAAGCTTGGTTTTGATTAAAGATGGTTGTGGCTTGGCGCTGTGTGAATAGTGAATTCATTACCCGCAGTAACAGACCTCAGGGACACTGCTCTGCGGATACACAACACCGCATACACACACGTAAATGAATGCACAAACACACACACAATGCAAGCATGCTCACACACCCGCATACACACACACGTAAACAAACGCACATGCACACAAATGCAAGCATGCTCACACACCCACAAACATACACACATAAACGAAAGCACAAACACACACACACAAATTCAAGCATGCTCACACACACACACACACACACACACACCCCCACACACACCGCATACACTAATAAAGTCTCACACAGAGCACCTACAGTTATCACCACACACAGTGTCATTTAAGCACATTCTAAACCGGTAACTGTACTTTTGTACTTTTACTTCAGTGGGATTTTCAGAGTAGGGGTAGTAGTAGTAGTACTGTATCTGAAAACTGCGCAGAGAAGAAACATTTTAAAGTGCACTATGTAACTTTTTGGTTGGGGGTCCGTCACCTGTTTGTTTCTACAGTATAGATACATAATTTCTCTGCCTGAAATGTTCCACAGTGTGACATTAAACAGCTCTACTTTACATTTATTCAGTTACGGGTGGTTTTAAAGCTCAAAAATATCTAGAAAAACAGACATTCTGATTGTGAGCAGCGATGCCTCTCCACAGATCTGACCTGTAACTTCTGGTTTCTGGTCTGGTTTGGTCTCAGTGAAGATAAAAAGGTTTAATACCATACTGTGGACCATTCCAGATAAAGAAATAACAACCACCAGAAAAGTTGCACAATGAAGCTTTAATTAAAACGGTAACTACATGCTTGATTGAATGTAAATGCGTACTGCCCATCTCTGTTTATCATTTGCAGTTATCTCAAAATTCATGTACTGAACTGTGCTTAAATCCAATTAAAACTTACCCTTTTATATTCTTCGATATCAACCGCGTATCCAACATTTGAATTTTTCCTTTTTTTCCCAGTGGTTTTGAACTGTAAAATTAATCCGATGTGAATTTGTTCCATTCAGAAAGTCTTCCGTTTGTCATTAAAATGGCCCGTGAATGCATTTCCTTATCTCATCTCACAATGATAAAGTCCACGGAGGCGAGAAATCGATCTGTAAAAGACAAGATAGGAGGCGTAAGGTAGCGGAAAAAAAATCAGGCAGATAATGCTAATAACATCCAGCGTTATCAGAAAACACGGATCGCTGTTGTGACGCTCTTTTAAACCAGTGATGAGGTTTCAAACTTTTCCGTTATGGGTCTGAAGCACGTTGTTGGCGTTTATTCGTCTGAGGCAGGTCTAACGTACTTATGCTGAGGAATATAACATGTACGCATACAAACACACAAACACACACATGCACACAAGCATACATACGCACATTAGTCATCCCCAATACTCTTAATAACAGGATTGAGGATCGCCGGTCGTCGGAACCCAAGAATCAGGCGAACTTCGCAATACCTGGACTTCCAAACGCTTCAAAACGTTCAAAATAAGCTGTCCTTTGTGTTGCTTTTGAAGACACCGTGGTGAAAACGTATTTATAGCGAAAACACCTCTCTGGAAGCAGCAATAGTGGTAGTAGTAATTGTATACCATATATTTGTTGTAAAGCTCTGTTTGAAAGTGTGTTGTTGCTGCTAAAAATGGACTGTGTATCTCTGGGCTCTTTAAACTGTTGTGTGGTTTGATCTGTCATGACTTGTGCTTCCCTCCCTTCTTTTCCCCGTGTGTGTGTGTGTGTTTGTGTGTGTGTGTGGGCGGAGTCTCCTGAGACCTGTGATCCATCTCTCCTGCTGGCAATCAAGATCCTTCGTTATTTAAGGACTCTGCCAGATTGTTTTTCATCGGACACACTGTGAACCTCTTGGCTCCTCAACTACTGAGTTTTTGTGATCCACGTTACCAACTGATTATTTGCTTTTTCTGCTCTCCAGAGATCCCCGCCTGCTCCAGCCAGACACTCACCAACTCCAGCCTGATATCTACCTGGTCCAGCCACGTTCCAGCCTGCATCCTGCTTCTGTAAAATAAATTCACCTTTTCCTTTTTTTCTATTGGTCTGTGTCCATTTTTTGGGTCCGTCCATTGCTGTGCCACAACAGCTCAGCTCAAGTAAAGTCTGTAGATTGTATTTATTTTTACGACCATATATTTGCAGGAAAAACGTCTTCAGCATACGCACACTGAAACATCTACGTTTTAATCACAAGGACAACCTACACAATTCACAAAAAGACGTTCAGCGATTCCAAATTTGTGGCGCTGTGAGACGTGGCTAAACAAAAAGCGTAAACATAAAACTACTTCAGGTTTAGCTATGATTTTTCTGCGTTTATTTCACTTCTCTGCATTGTTTTAGCGTCTCTTTATGCAGTGTTTTGTATTTGGCCTATGTTTCATGCATTATACACTGGAAGTATTCTATTTTTGATCTTTGACTGACACGCATCCATAAACAGACAACAACTGTAGCTAACATGCCCTAGCTATATATATCAATGGACATAGCTAACCCCCTAGCCACTTTGCACATAGGAAGTGAGCATGGGTGCACGTCTGGCTCCATCGCTCTGGCTCCAGTTCACTTTGTATTGAAAAAAATTCACCCCTTTCTCTGTAACTGCTGCTGTGAGACTCATTTTGGTCTTAAAATGTTCGTATTAACCCGCTCTACGTGATCCTGGTGTTTTTATTTTGCTGTTTTGTCGAAATGTCAATAACTAGAGTGTAGTGGTTTCAATGTAGTTAGCTCCTCCCTTCAGAGATATATAAGGCAGTTACTCTTAAAAATTGTGTCCAGTTTAGAGAATTAAATTTATTACACAAGGATTAATAATAATAAACTGTTTACTTAGACACTAGAATTGTAATTTTCAGTATAATAGCATGTGGTCTTATACTGGTTCAGATACAAATCAAAATGAGTCTAAAATCTGTCCATTTTATGTTTTATTTCAGCATCAGTCTTGATTTTTTGATATATATGTATATTTTTTGACAACCCCCAGAGGACCAGTATCAGTTCATTCTTTGTCTGTGATTGTAAATGTTCCATCCAGTGTTTCCAGTGTTTGAGCATCTGTCTTTGGCTCCCGGGGCTCTGATGGAGGGCCAGGTGGAGGAGCAGCTCTTTAGCTTTAGGAGCACTCCAGACTAATGCACCAGCCACAAGTCACACATTTGCATATTGTTACGATTACACTGGGGCTTTATTCTAATCAATCACATCTGCTACATGATTTATTCGCAGACAAGAGCCAGACTGTGGATTTAAATTGCTAATGGGAAGAGTAAAACGTGACAGTGTAGTTGTGCATACTGTAGGGGGCGATGGTTAAACACTGATCTGCTCACAATGTACTAATGCCATTAAAGGAAGTTACAGTTTTAAAAAGGTTTTACAATCACAGCTAAACCTGAGTTGCCAGTGCCTAAACCTGCACATAGAAAACAGCTTTTCAGTATATGGACAGCGTATACTGCAGAAGTGGAGGTACCGGTTAAAGATTGGCTGCAGGTACTGGGGTTTAGGTAGTGAAGATTCAGATCGGAGTTTTTGGTTTACACCAGCTGAACTTCAGCATTGGAACTGGCAACCCAAATGAGAGATGTGAGGCTCATTCTGCTTCCTAACTGGATACAAGTCTTGAGAACCAAAACACCAAATTCTAACATACTCTAAAACTGTTCCCCATCATGGACACTCCTGCTCACCCACTGCACCAGACTACAGAGGAGATAATACTCCCTACAACTGTACAACAACTCACCCACTGCACCAGACTATAGCGGGACAGAGGAGCTCATTCTCCAACAGGCTCCTACAGCTCCGCTCAAACAGTGAGAGATACAGGACTACATTCATACTATAATACTCCCTACAACTGTACAACAACTCACCCTTATGTAACAGATAATACTCCCTACAACTGTACAACAACTTAATCTCAAGTAACGGATAACCTTATGCCCTGTCAATCAGCATATTATTTGCACTGTAGTTCCTGTCTCTTGTTTATAGCAGTGATTTTACAGTTTATTTTATAGTTTATTACTAATTTTTCACATTTCACATTTATTTTTATAATTATATCTCATTTGACTCCTGTCTCTTGCTCTCTTTTTGCCATCTATTTTTGTTACTCTCTGTTATTATATTATATTGTGATGAGTGAGCTACTGTATCCAAATAATTTCCCTTGTGGATCAGTAACGTTTGTCTAAGTCTAATACAATTATTACAACAAAGAATAAATCAGCATTACAATTGTTGGCAGTAAAAGTGATGATTTGAACATGTGAACCTTGTGTTTGGATTCCATGTTTATGGAATTGAAAGTAAAAAATCTTACATACAGTTCCTTTTAATTAACCTGAGTCTGAGTTCATGGTGGGGGTCAACTTTCTGATAGTCTCCATGGAGATGTTAGTGTTAAAATACTACTCTGGAGCTTTTCCTAGAGTGCTCCAGAGTAGTATTTTAACACTACTCTGATTGTCATCTATCTTGCATTTATTCAGTTACAGGTTCAAAACTACCTTTAAAAATATGCATTCACATTCTGACCGTGCTCGCCTCACCACAGTTCTGACCTGTAACTTGGCCTGGTAGCGTTACCTGATTGTCGATGGAGATTGGTTTAATCGATGTGACAGGTTTAATGCCACACTGTGTAAAAAACTGAACTTGTGAACAAACCACTGCACACACAATAGACAGAAAAGTTTGGTGATAAAAGCCTCGGACTTTGCACAAAGCAGTGATAAATGTATTTTTGCAGAATCAACAACTGAACTTAGACAAACTTTATTGATCCACAAGGGAAATTACTTGGACACAGTAGCTCACTCACGACAATATATTATAATAACAAAGAGTAAAAAATATAAATGTAATAATAAATTCTAAATAAGTAGCAAAAAATATAGCAGGAGAAGCGTGTCAAATAAGGCATAATTATATAAATGTATATGTACAAGTCACAATAAAATAAGTAATAAAAATAATGGCAAACTACTACTTACCTCAGACATAAGAAGTTATATATTTTGTTCTGAATGTTACAAGAATTTTGAAGAGGCAAGTACAAAACTGCACAGTGAAAGCTCATCATAATAAAACTATTTGGGGTCACAGTTCCTCAAACCCAAGAAACAGCCAGACCCAGATTGGACAGTAGGCAGTACGTGGACTTCCAAACTCTTCAAAATGTTCAAAAAAATCTGTCCCCTGCCTGACTTATGAAGACACTGTGGTGAAAACTGTTATTTCCAGTGGCTTTTTGAGTGAAACAGACTCTGTGGTGCCTTCGGTCTGAGAACACAGAGAATTTAGATGGATTTTCTGTGACAGGAGCAGGTGAAGTGTAGCAGAAGTAAACAAAGTAAGCACGTGTGTTGTGATGTGTGTGTCCTTAGTCTGTGTGTACATGTGTCTGTTTGTGTGCCTATGTTTGTGCGTGTATGTGTTTGTTTCTGTGCGTACACGTGTCTGTTTGTGTGCGCATGTGTCTGTTTCTATGTGTATATCTGTGTGTGTGTTCGTATGTGTATGTGTGTGTGTGTGTGTTGTGATGAGATTGCGGTGAGCAGGTCAGACAGATGTTCACACTCCTCCGCCTGCGCTGTGATGGCGTGTGGCGTCGGACTCCTCTCCTTTTGTGTTGGCTTTCTGTTTGCGTTAGTGTTTACACCTCTCGCAAAGCCAAACACTGCAACAAAGAAATATCTGCATAGGTTAAAAGGTGCGCTCTGGAACTTTTCTGGTGGAGGACCTGTTTAACTGCCGTTTCCATGGTGATGTCATTGCTTTGCCCAGAATAATCCGTAGGGTATTAATTATTAACATGTTACATACCTTTAATTTTTACTATATTCACAGAAGATAACGTATGAACATGTTTAGTCTTTTTCTTTTTCCCTGCTTTGCTCTCTGCACTAAGTCACTCCCCCTTCAGAGCGCTATTGCAACACAATCGGTGTGCATCTCAAATCAGAATGTAGCTCTGGCTGGAAAATGTAAAAGTGGCTAAGGTACAAACCCGAAGCACACCAAGTGGAAATATTAAAAGTTCTTTATTACATGGAGGGACGTCGCAATTGGTGTGCATTTTTGCTAATAAAACGACTGCACATCCCATCAGGTTTGTGAAGTTGTAGTGTATTGTTTTGTATCGTGCTTTTGTATATTTGTGTAAAATTGGCATCTAAACTTCTCCTCTGATATGAAGGCCAGCATAAAAAATCTAAAAATGTTATGTGTAAGCAATTAATCCTTGATAGCATAAAAAGTAGTGGTAATTATTATGTATTTGCTGATAGGCAAGGCAAGTTTATTTGTATGGCACAATTCATACACAAAGTAATTCAAAGCGTTTTACAGAAAAATAACAACTTTAAATCACAATACAAACAAATCAAAACATAAGTAACCATCATAAAATTAATCATTATAAAAACATTAAAAGAGAAGAGTGCAGAATAAAAACCTTTCAGTCATATGCACAGCTAAACAGAACTGTTTTGAGTCTGGATTTAAACGGACTCAAAGTAGAGGCCCGTCTCACATGTTCAGAAAGACTGTCCCAGGTTTTAGCTGCAGAAAACTGATACTCTGACTTCCCGTGTTTAGTCCTGACTCTGGGTCCCTGAGCCAGTGCAGAGACCTGAGCCCCAGGACTTACGAGCTCAGACTTCCTGGTTCGAGTCAGGACCTGAGCAGCAAATGCATAGATGGAATCTATTACTGAACAGTTTCTATGTCCCCTAATGTCTCCATAGTATGAGGCGGACACTTGTTCTGAATGTTTGGTATAAAAATCTTTCTTAAACTCATTTTCTCCACTTTCCATTGTTGTTGGTCTCTCGCTGTGGTTGCACTGACCCATTAGCAGCTCAGCCGTGACTCAAAATAGGACTCGGCCCATTTCTCCTAAAAATGTCAGCGCGGTCACTCCAGGGCCTCTGTGTTTAGCTTCTGTAGCACATTTGTGAGAGCCACAGACGAGGAGCTCCAAACAAGTCTCACTTCTGCCTGAGGTGCAGCCCGGACACAGCCCTGAGAACCACTGATTGTGAGCACTTGACGTCCAATCTCTTCTTTTCACTTCTCCCTTTTTTTTTTTATTTATTTTTTTTTTTTTTGTGTGTTATAGTGGACACACACAATACACATAATTTTTTCACATACACTTTTCAAAAAAAATTCAAATATTAAGAGTTTAATGGCATTATTGGTGTCAAAGTATTGATTTATTGATACTGACTCAGTACATTTGAGTATCTCTACTAATTAACATATGCAAATGTGATGTTGTGCCCATGTGTTAGGGCCATTTCTATATTGTTTTGTTCTGTTTGTCCTTTACATTATTTTAAACTATTTTAAACTTAGATTTAGTGGAATGTCTTTACTCTTTATCCAGACTCGTATCAAGCATACTGTAGGCATCAGTATCAGAAGTATTTGGTGTCATATTGATACCAAATATTGTGTTATCCCCCATTCCTACTATGAGGCAACTCATTTCCCTAACACGCTTGGAAAAAGAAACATTTAAAACGTAACATTTTGCAAAATGTTTCAATAACCGAGTGGTGTATGAAACATTTTACATAAAATTATAGATCTGATGGTTATTAGTTACCACATATCTGACATTTTTATTTCCCGTAAACTCTATAGCTGGTTGTCATTTTTTAGCTCCATTTGCTTTTAGACATGCTTTTGGTCACATTTGTACACATTACCGTTTTAAAACTTAAAATAACATTTGCACTAGAACGCTCTCTGCTGACAGCATGAGCAAAAATCCTGATGTCACTGTGAACACATGCTAATATCCTCATGTGTTCACAGTGACATCAGTTTGAACAAGTTTGGAGCTGGTTTAGGGGCATTAGACTTCCAAGTTTATGAAGATTATTATTATGCAACAATCTGACGATGATTGCGACAGTTATTTCCGAGGGCTCAGAGAGAGAAAATCTTGTAAGCAGGATTAATAAAGTGTGAATGATCCCAAATAGTATACTACACCATGTCCAAAAGCTTAGTTTTGTATAATATGCGCCCTTTAATTTGACCTGATACTTGTGTGGGGCTTTCTGTAAGGCTTGAATCTTGGCTGTGCTCCAAGTGTCTATAAATATCCTCTTAATGATTTCAGCATTAAATTTTTTCAAAGTGCAAAAACATGTTTAACTCATCCTCTTTTCTTACTGCCCGTTACTCTTCCTTATAAATGTTACAGTTTTATGTGATGACTGATAATGTAAGTGTTGGCTAATACTTAAGCTCATAAAGATACACTTTAAATTCAGCCACTGTCCATAAATCTGAGCAGTATCTTTTTATCTTGTCTCTTTATAGTAGCGCATATTAAAGGTCCTATATTACGCAAAATTGACTCTTGTGAGCTTTAAGACATGTTATAATGCAGTTACCTCCTCAAAAACAGACCTGGCATTGTGTTTTGCTTCATTCACACTTGTTTTCGTAACCCTTTATTATTAGTCTTTACATCTCCAAAGCTAAAAATGCTCTGTCCCACCTTGTGATGTCATGAAGCGGTAGTTTTACCTTTAGTTCAGTAGAAATTGGCAATTCCAGGGCTAAAATCATCCAAGTGATTCTAGTGAAGGTGTGTGGAGTTTAAAGCAGAGTGGAGCATCACATTATTTGTGTGTCAAACGTGTGAATGAAACAAAACACAACTCCGGGTATGTTTTTGATGAGGAAACATTATAACACAGATCAGAAAATAGCGTAATATGTGCCCTTTAATGTGTGAAGGACTGAATTCTCTTGAGGTTATGGACTTTGTGGAAGCACCTTCTTAATTCAAAGCATCTCTTCTGAACTGATGTTTATGTGACAGATGGTAATGTGAGTGTAGCTAATACTTTGGCCTGTAAAGATGGATTTTTAATTCACCTGTCAGGTTCAGAGTGAATGGGCTGAGTCTGCTGCTGTAATTCTGCTGAGATAAGCAATTTAGACGTAGTGAAGAGACCATCTTTTAAGCATCAAAGTCAAATCAAAGATGGTCCCTGGTGTTGTCGTCCACTCTGGGGTTTAATTTTGTAGTTAACAATTTGAGTACAGAGATGCTTTGAACAGGCGAGCAATGTTTCTGGCATAAAACTGTTGCGTAATTGACCTGATTTCACCCCACCCACTTTTGAGTTTAAATTCTACTAAACCATGCTTTCTTTGGCACTTCCATTTAAAGGTGCACTATGTAACTTTTTGGTTGGGGGTCCGTCACCTGCTTTTTACGGATATATACGGTTATATATTTACATTTCTTTCACTCCCTGTACATAAGAGCTACCTGATGTTGTAAATATGTTAATATTTATTGTGATTTTATTTTTTATTTACTTATTGTTCTGAGTGTTTGCACAATTTTTCACAACTTTTTGCACTATACTGTCCCCTGACTGTGAGCTTCTGTCACGAGTGAATTTCTCCTCTGTGAGATCAATAAAGTCTTATCTTATCTTATCTTATCTTATATGTCATTTCTCTGCCTGGAATGTTCCACAGATGTTTTTATACCTCAAAAAATACCTAGAAAACAGCCTTTCGGTTTCGGTTGCGTCTCCACAGAGCTGACCTGTAACTTGGTCTGGTTTGGTCTCCATGAAGATAGAAAGGTTTAATACCATCCTGTGAAACATTCCAGACAAAGCAATAACATGACGAAAAGCATTTGACGGACCCTCCACCAGAAAAGTTACACAATGCACCTTTAAGCGGGAATCCCATTCATTTCTATGGAGAATTTGAGAACATTTTCAGTGCTAAAATATCATGTAAATTAGGTTGATTTGTGTAAAATGTTCAATGTTCATGTACACCAACAAGACAAGACTGCACTGATTCTCTGAGGGGCTTTAAAGCAGCTTTGTAGTCCGTATAGAACTTGTTTAGTGTCAAGATCAGCAACCCAATACAACCTGAATGATAATGACGGCACCCACGGCAACTTCTTGGAACATATTTGATCTTGTAAATCGAAAAAGAAATCAAGAGTGAATGAGAGCAAATCCAAAGAGAGAACAACATTTTCAACACTCTAAAACCCATGGGTGTAATGTGAACCTCTTCAAAATGAAGATTCTAAGTGCTCCATAAGGCCTCATTTGACTTCATGTGAATGAGCCAATCAAACCTTAACCCCAGTCTAATCTTCCTGGATACTAATTCTAACACTATTGAATCTTCCCAGTAACAGGCTCTAATCTGAGAGGTGTTACATGTGGCACGGTGCGGCACAAGTGAAGTGAAGTGAGGTGAGAAGTTTGTCTGTCTGGAGATGAACAAGTGTGAAGTGTTTGAAAAGCTCAGATCCTCCATTCTTCAGCCCAACAAAAGGCTGTGGTCCAGAGGTCACATGGTCAGTGGTGTGTGCAAGTGGGCCCTGAGCTGCAGTCATGTCACACACATTTACATTGATGCACAGTGTGAGCCTGGCACTAGTGGAGCGTTTGTAATCAACACTTTGAGAGCTGTGAGGAGGCAGCTCGAGTAACACCAGGAGACTGGCAAATATGGGAGTGCATGTGTTTTCATCAGCGACAAGGGGAGTTTAAACCTCCGACTAGACTCATTTTAGAGAGACCACTCCACGCATGTTGTTCTAAACACACTTTGCCTCATTTACCAAACTTTCATACGACATAATCAGTGCGTATATTTGTGTATGACCAAAATGAGGCCCTCTGCAGGATTCGGACAGCATCTTAGCACACTGTCTCGGTGAGTTCATCAGGCAGCTCCCTCCTCTGTCCTCCTGCTTCCAGACAGGGGAAGCAAGTCTGGTTCTTTCAAATTACACAAATTTTCACTCACCCTCTTCACTGCAGTGTTAACAAAGGAGGGCCACTGTCGTCAAAAATATAACATGCATGCCTTTAATTTGTCCATTTAAAAAAATATATATATATATAACTAATGACTTTACTTGGACATACTTAGTCGTTACATGTGCACAAGTATTCCAACTATGGCACATTTTCTGATTATAGATATTATTGCAAATAGTACCCCTTTACTTTGATCACTATTATTTTGAAAAGTTAGAAAATGGCTTTCCCTACAGCTTTTCACACAGCTCACACATTTTTACTTGAATCTCAATGGATCAAATGATGAAATAGAAGCTCATCTGTGGCAGAGAGAGTAACTGCTGGTGTAATGAGTGGATACATCTCAAAAAATGGTTGTGGTGCTAAATTACAACACTCTAAATGTACATGTCTGGTTTTCAAAAACATATGGCTTTTTGGCATAATAACTAGACTTTACATGACGTGCTCCATGGCCACCCACACACACTCTACTGGGGAGGGTAGACCGCTGTTGAAAATGGGCCCAATTTGTCCTTCATTAGGCTTAAGAAAAAGACTGCGAGGCTGCGGTTCCTGTCTAAATGGCCCTTATGTCTCTCCAAACACAAACATGAGTGAGGGCCTTGTACACACACGTCTGCAGCATCATCCACATGGAACAAGCTCCACAATGAGAGTCAGTAATGATGGCTCCACTCTGAAGAGAACTACTGCTGTTTAAAGTAACAGAGAGAGTCATTAAAATGGATCAGACTGAACTGTTCGCACTGGAGCAGCAGAAATAAATTGTGAAAGAAATTATTAAGACACATTTGTCCAGACGTCAATATGGGTTTTAGTTGAAAAGGGAGTATTTCATGATGATACAGAGGAAAAAGGGTTGCAATGGTCTACCACTGGGATCAACAACTATTCATTCACTTATCATATTTTTGTGTATGTTTTTCTCTTTCATAGATGGAGGTTGAAGGACTGGTTGAGACTATAGACTGTAAAATAGAATTGGACTGAGGAAGTGTGACATATTCCATAGTGTTCAGCTGCAACCAAATGAAGCCAATTGAGGCAGCTAATCTGCAACAAGGGCCCATATTTGGAAATCCGAGTGAAAACTAAAGAGCCAATCAGGAGTGAAGGTGATGAAGCAACATGCCCCTTCCTGATTTCACTGCTGGTTTGGCTGGGGGCGTGTGCCTGGCAACAAGGCAACCTGCTGCTAACGCTAGCGGGAGCAACCTTGAGTAAAGGCGGCAGGTCTGGTCTGTTATTTATGTTCACATCAGGATCATGTAGAGCGGGTTAAGAACAGTCTATGGGGGAAACATACACGCCAAATTATGGTTTTCCAAATGGGTGCGCAGAACTATCCACACGCACCTCTTGACTCACCCATATTTGTTTTCGTTTTTTTCTTCCATTCCTGCATTTTGTTGCTCTCCCTTATACATAATTGTCTTCTGTCCGCCCCATGCTTCCCACATGCTTGGGTACAATAATCCTGTATATTGTTTCCTTTAAGCTCGTGGTACCATGAGCATCAAGCAGAGCACATATTACCCTGAACTTCTCTAATGAGACACTCTGCACTGGAGGATGTGGAGTCCAAAGGCACATAAGAACATGCCTGTTAAATACAACCCCACTCCTCTAATTGTGCTCTTTTGTAATTGGACCATTGTGGGAGCTTTGCACTGTTTCTATGGCAACAAGTCTGTTTCTTTGTCTGAGCCCAGCAGGAGAAGTGGGTGAGGAGTGGGAGCTAAAGGGGCCTTTGGGTTTAAGAACAGTCAGAGATACAAAGATTAGAGAAGAGGAGAGAGGCTGGGAAAGTCTGGGTTTGATGTTTTAGGTGTTAAAAGGCTGATAAATGGGAAAAGTAAGACATTGTAGATCAAAAGAACAAACAGGTGACACTCAACACAGCAAAGCAATATAAAGAAATGTTATGAAATAAAAGCAAAGTGCTGAAATCCAAATGGTGCAGTGTGAGGTTGCCCTGGAGTTCTGGTGCTGTTGTGCTTTAACTTCGTGAAACATAAAAAAAACAACTCCTATGGACATACTATCGTCTTTTTAGTGCCTGCAGCAAAATTAGCGCACTTAGCCAAAAGAGTGAGGCACCACTGCTGAGGAAAACGAGCTGGTGCACTCGTGTGCCTTCAGAGACTGCGAGGGGAGCCTTTTGTGCAGTGTTGGACTCTCAGATCATGTTGTGGTCCACCTTATCCCTGCAAACAGACATGAAGGCTGAAGCTCTCCAGACCAGTGAGACTGTGGAGGAGCTTTGTGTTTAGACACTACAGCCTGGGATGTGTTCAGGGCTGCTACGGATAGTTCAGACGAGTACATGGAAACTGCAAAACCATTCCGGCTCATTCTGCTATGACCTGAGACTGCTGGACAACTTGATGACTTCTACATTTTGAAGTGAAGGACTCTCACAGCCTCCTGGACTTTGTGTAAATGTTACAGTGATTCAGTTTGTTCAAAATAGACTGTATGAATAATTTGTGCTGAATGGTGATTACATTGACAGCCCTAGTAAAAGTAAAATGGTATTTGCACAACTGAAGGTGGAAAAATCAGTGGAGGAATTTTTTGCATATCTTAAAGGGCCCATATTACACTATTTTATGACCTATGTTATAATGTTTCTTCATCAAAAACATACCTGGAGTTGTGTTTTATTTCTTTCACACGTTTAACACACAAATCTCCTTGTGATGTCATGTGGTAATACAGGAAGTGCTCCACTGTGTTTTACCTAGAATCATTTGGATAATTTCAGCCCTGGAATTGCCAATCTCCAATCTCACTACATGACATCACAAGGTGGAACAGAACATTTTTAAGAGATGTAGACAGATTAATTAAAAAGGAATACTCAGACGTGTGAATAAAACAAAACACAACAGGTAACAACATTATAGCATGGCTAAAAGCTCTCAAGAGTCAGTTTTGTGTAATATAGTACCTTGAACCACAACATGACACCTCGATTTCATCTGTTTTTTTTTTTTCTTTGCATGTAACTTTACTGCACGTGACCAATGACCTCTTGTACTGACAGTCTAAGGGAATATTTGCCAGTTAAATTATTCTCTTTCTGGTTTTTATTTCCTCTTTGAGTATATTGAAGGTGATAGAGGCCTGGTGCTCTCGGCAGTAAGAGCAGAGGTGTTGTGACAGACGGGAGGGCTCACTCGGACTCATTTGAAACATATTCTGACAGATGTGAGGTTCAGGAGCAGATCAAAGAGCAGAGTGTGAGATCTCTGACACTTTACACCAGCTCTGATCACTGTGATTTCCACAGGCAGAGACACCAGATCATTTTTTACATAATTTTGTGTTTGTTTATTTGGCTCACACCTCTACTTTGTAGGCTCATGTACATCAGACTCAACACATCAACTGTATTTTTCCCATGTAGTTATAAAAGCACATATTGTTATACAAATATATTGTAAAAGCAGCTCTTGAGGTCAAAATGAGACCACTGTGTGCGTCCTGCATCTACAAAAGGCTGGTTTATAGTCCAGTATATTAAATCTTTGGGAGTTTGCTTTGCTCCCTGTGCTGCGTTCATGCATCACGGGTTAAGATGGGGTTATGGAAGTGTTGTGGCCCCCCAAAAAATAACTAAACTAAAATTGATGTGAGAGCCATGGATAGAGCAGACAACTGCTAAAAATATAAATACTATTTATTAGCCTAGCATAAAAATACAATTTAAAACAATAAAACAAGCGCCCCTTGTAAAAAAAATAAAAGCTGAGTTAAAATTAGTAAAACACTAAAGGCTAAAATGGGCAGAGATAAAACAAAGTTAGGAGCATAAAATGTACTAAAACCAGATGCATATGATAAGGAAGGAATAACTTTGGAATAACTGAACTAGTTCTGTGTTTCATGTTTTTGTGCAGCACCTTTAATTAACTTGCTGCTTAATTGACTTATTCATTGTTAATGGCCCAAAGTAAATGTTTCAATATGTACAGAGATATGCTGTAGAATAAAATAAATGCAGTAACTAATAAACCAATTTGTGCAATGTTCTCAGTGACACAACTGTGAAACTTGTTTCAGTGCCAACACAGTACTGGGCATTTTGTTGGAATTATCAATTCCAACCAAACGTGATCATCCAATCAGATTGCATGTCCCTGATTGGCTAATCCAACTGTCAATCACCCCCATTTTAAAATGGGGAGATTCACTGGTGACCAAACTCACATCTTTGTAAAGTATTAAAGAAGTGTGTATTCTGGATTCCAGGTAAGAAAATCACACAAACACAAGAAAAACTGAACGAGACGTGAACTAGAAGAAGAATGGGGAACAAGGGAATAGTAACAGCCCAAAGGTGTAAACAACAAAGATATAAAACAACTGTAAATATTAGTCAGTGTGGAGGTCCATGAGCAGAGCGGAGCCTCATGTCTGAAGGCCACATCCATAAAGAGTGTGATTTAGAGTGGGCAGCACCGCTCTGATCTCTGGGCCCTCGTACATCAGCTCTGTGGATGAGTTCACAGTGAAACAACATGAAATGTGACTTTGCAAGTACTTCTTTTTTTTTTTTTTTTACCAGTTTTAATTTTTGTTTATTAATTACAAATATACTTCAAATCAGAATATAATGAATGTTTAATAACAATGAACATAATAGTGACTGAATTAAAAGGGCCAGTAACTGATATTTTTTTTCACGCATTTGTTAACTAGAAAAGCACTCAGAGAGCGCAGACCTCCGCCAAGCAGCTCAGTTTTCAAAGTGATCCAGAATCCAGGATTTCTTCTGGATCATCACCAAAATCTAATCATCTGTTGGATTTATCATTAGGAACATTTCCTGAAAATTTCATCAAGATCCGTCCATAACTTTTTGAGTTATCTTGCTAACTAACAAACAAACAGACAAACTCAGGCGAAAACATAACCTCCTTGGCGGAGGTAATTATTTGTCTTGCCCCAGCATAAATATATTGTATATAAGCAGCTCCTGAGGTCAGAATAAGTCCACTACTGACTGCCATCTTATTATAAAGTGTTTTATTGTTCGATAATCAGGAAATGCTCTGTTAGAATGCTATTTGCTGTTAGTATTACTGCGCTGGCCTCTAAAAGTTGTGAAAAACACTTATAAACTTATTGCGGTGAATAATTAGGATGGTCAGAATGCACAATAGTTTTTTTTTTGTTTTTTTTTTTATTGTAGCCACAGCTGCCCTGGGGTAGAGTGATCTGTGCCATTGACCCTTCCACCCACCACTATTCACTCACGCACACACTACTTTCATACTAGGCACGGTGGGTGAAGTGTCTTGCCTAAGGACACAATGACAGAACTTGGTCTTAGTGGGAATTGATCAAACATCAATCTCACTGATGAAAAACCCAGATACACTGCCTTTAAAGTAAAACTACTTGTAGGCGGCAATTACTACATGAATAAAAAGAACATACTTACATGAAAAGAAGAATATTTTTCACAGTTGTTTCGAAGAGTCGGCGAGTGTTCTTAGAGTCTTGTGTGGGAGCTCCCTTTCTGTGGTGAGGTTGGGTGTCAAAAACTCAGGAGCAATAGTCTTCACATTAATACTGAACCTTCCTCTGGCTCTAAAGACAGATTGTGTATTTTCAGTTGCCAATATTTTTATCCAGGCCTCTTTTAACACTGAATAAAAACATGCCCTTTGATAGTTTTATGCCACAGCACTGGCCGTTTCACTTTGGACCAGCCTCTCCTCAGTTCCGCTTCAGGTGTTTGAACAGACCCTGGTCAGCCGGTTGCAAAGCATGTGTGGTGTGTGGAGGATAGCTCATCACATGAATATTATAGTCCTTCCTGATTGTGAGAAAATCCATATTGTGCACATGGGTATAGTAGCATTATGGCCATAAAATAGGAGCAGAGGTGGCAGGACATGTTTTAGGAGCTGAAACTGAGTGAGAGTTATCAGATTTTAACAAAGATGTTGACCCCTGCACCTTCTCATCTCTGTCTCTTTGCTTTTAAAATGACCATGGTGGATGCATAGGATCCCATAGAATTAAAATCAGCAACCATTGTGCTTGTTTCCCCTTTTTTCTCCTTCTGTAATTTCAAAGCAGGGTTTACAAACTATGGCCAACACATGGTTTGCAAAGTTGTCCTGAAGGCCTCAAGGCTTTTTTTTTTCTTGGTCAAATAAAGAATTGCTGTCTACTGATGAATGTGCCATGTTTATTTACATAGCACATTTACAACAGCTACAGTCCAGCCGTAGAAAAGGTTCTGGTTTTACATTATGTTCTTTACACATCCAAGAGGAGCAGGTCACCAGAGCACAAACCTCTGAAGGACGCATGGACATCAACTCAGACAGACATACTGCAGGGCCATTCCTTTTAAACATTTAAAAACAATTAAGATGATGTTAAAGTTAATTCTGCAGCTGACAGGGAGCTACTGCACCTGTTGGAGCACAGGTGTGAAGTGCTCCTGTCACAGCAGACGGTCGTTTTGGCCCATCTGAAGTCTGTTGTTGGACACCAGTCCAAGAATTACAGTAGTCAAAACGGGATCTTAGAAGAGAAAATAAATAATAAATACTAGTATATTTTCACTTTACTGAAAAATTACAGTTGAAAGAAGCTTGTTTTTTGTATTTACTACTGCACTAATTTGTCTATCAAGTTTGAAAGAGTTTAGGCTTAGACTAGAAATTAGAAATTATTTAAGATTGGTGTGAGCTCAAACCCACACCAAGATTCCTGACAGATGCACATACAGGTCTAACGGGGCAGGAGAGTTAGAAAACCACAGCTCAGAACTGTCCCCAGGTCCCAAACAGACAAGATTTGGAATATGTTTAAGGAAGTTTAAAAAGTAGAGGGTACTTTTCTCTATGAGGACAATCAAATCCACCTTAAAACAATTTCTTACGGATTAGAAATAGTCTCTTGAACACGAGCTATATTCTATAATAGTAACCTAGCACTTACGTATTCTTCAATTTATTTTACTGAGACATGCTCCATTATCAAGACTTATTGAAAGAAGAATACAATAAAGTCTTGGCTGCGAAAACCTGCTCAGAGCCAAAACTGTAATGTAATTCAAGATGGAGAAGAGAGGAAATCTATTTCAAATCCAGCTTTATTAAAACCATGGGAGCCCGAGGCCGAGACGTACCATTTACACAACCATGGAAGATTGAGATGAAGAGTCTTAGCTGGGTTAGAAAGAAGTGAAGGAGAATCATGAGTGAGAGCCACAGATTAGAGGATAACTGCGTACAGACAGAAACAGATTCTTCACAGATTTTTGAGCTGTATGTCTATTTAAATGACAGCAAAATCATCACATTTCTTTCTGATCATGGCCCCCCAAATTACTCACATCAGATGTTGCAGTTTGAATGTCATTTAAATAAACTTAAAGGTCCGGAAATTTGATAATATCCAATTTTGATGTGCATGTGAACAAAAAAATAGCAACATCTGCCCTGGGTTGACAACCAGAAAGTGGTCTTCCTATGGGCACTACAGTATTCTCAGTTTTTAAGAAACTGTATGCAGGCTTACTGTTTAAAAAAAAGGTATACAATCACAACTGAACGTGGGTTTTCAGAGTCTAAACCTGCAGATAGAGGACACATACAAATTTTTCTCATTCTCAGTAAATGGACAGACCTCAGTAAATGGACAGACTCACTGACCTGCAGCTTGAGACACTCCCGACCTCTGCAACATTAACTCCTTTCGTCTCTTCAAATCACGACTCAAAACGTACCTCAAAACATATCCTACACCACAAAAACAATCACCATTACACCATAATCCAGTTTTGTATTGTATTGCGTGTTTTTAGTTTAGCTGTTTTCATGTTTTTAACCTGTCCTCTACAGTGTCCTTGAGAGTTTTGAAAGGAGGTTATAAATAAAATGTATTATTATTATTACTGCCAACCCAAGAAAAACACATGTGAACACCTTGCCCAACGCTGCATTGTCCAGTGGATCCTGATCAGGCTCCAAAATGCAGCAATACCCAATCTGTTCAGACTATATATATAAATGGACATAGCTAACTCGCTAGCCGCCGCGTTCCAAACCGGAAGTGAAAAATGGGGGCGATTCCAGCCCGATCAACTCCGATTGACTTTACATTGAAAAATTGTCACTCTTTGCTCTGCTGTGGGCCTCGTCATTTTCATTTTGGTCTTAAAATGTTTCTATTAACCCGCTCTGCATGATTCTGGGGGTTTTATTGTGCTATTTTGTCAGTAAATAAAGTCCTAGCCTCATGAACTTCATTTAACTGGAGCTGAACGCTATGGGTGACGTCACACTCCCTTAGTCCACTTGTTTCACACCTTCATTCACGTGCCTACTACCTTCATGTTATTCAGTCATTTTATTTTCTTGCCTGAAGCGGTTTTGTCACACCCCGTGAAGCTCCTCTGACCTCATCTGCCACTCCCTAAGTGGCCACCTCCTTCCTCCTCCTTTTGTGTTTCAGGAGTGGAGACAGATGTGCTGGAGCCGAACTCAGCTGCGCCCACTCTGCAATCAACAGGGGTTTAAGAACCACTCTCACCAGCTCAGCACGGCCAGATCGTAAAACTCCTTCAGTCAATGCTACGTTCCAGCTACTTTTGATTTACCTACCTGTTATTCGCATTACTTACCTCTCTGTCCATCTGCCTCAGATCGCCGTGCTCCAGTCACCTGCTCCAGTCTCCATCTCCGATCCACTCCAGTCTCCTAGTCGAGTCTCTTTCGCCAACCTGCTCCAGTGTCCTGCTCCGTCCTGCCCTGACCTGTAATATTCCTGGAAGTTTTTTCTGTAATAAATACCTACCGATTCCCCATTGACTTGTGTCTGCTCTTGGGTTCCTCCGCTGTCCGTTACAGGTTTCATATGTCATCCATGCATGTTTGAGTAATTTTGCGATCTCTCCCTGGCACTACACAAACCCTCCTTCTGGTTAGCAGTACCAGCCCTACAGTCTACAAGGGTCAGCCCAAAAAGCTCACATGGTAATTTTTCATAACTATACAAAAGCAGGATACCAAAAAATGCACTACAACTTCACAAACCACAGGCAATGTGCAATATTATTATTAGCGGAATGCATACTGATTGTGTTGCACTCTGAATGGGGAGGGACTTAGCACAGGGAGCATTTTAATACATTGTTTTAGGTGAATATTGCGTTTTCAAAAATAATAAAAGATAACACAACACATCTAAATATGTTATGTGTTTACAGTTAAATGCCTGACAAAAATGTGATACAATTTTTTTTTTTTTTTTTTTTTTTTTTTTTTTTTAAAGGTGCACTGTGCAACTGCTCTGGTGGAGGGTCCGCCACCTGATTGTCTCCATGGAAATGTTATTGCTTTGTCTAGAATGTTCCACAGTATAGATTAAACCTATTTATCACAAGGGAGACAAGCAGGTTACAGCAACACGCTACATTACAATTCAGATCTGTGGAAGCAACAGAAACTCCTCTAATGAAAAAATGCTAGATGGGAATGTTTAAAGCAATAACATCTCCATGGAGACAAGCAGAAAAGTTACGCTGTGCACTTTTAATTTTCCTAACAACCCAATAATTCATGAAGACATCCAACAATGCCCCCCTCCCTCTTGAAACAGCTTATGGGTTCAAAGTGTTCTGTCAGTTCTTATGAGCAACGTATAATGAAGTGATTGAAGCTGGGCCTGGGGTTAAGACTATAGTAATTGGCTGAGAAAGACACAAACAGAGTCCAGCCCGGAGAGACACGAGGAGAGATGAAACATGTTACAGTGAACGATGGAGAAAATGGAGGACGAGAAGAAGCTGCAGGCTCTGAACAAAAGGCTGTTAAAGTAATGTCACTCAGCCAATTATAATTCTCATAACAGACGCATTAAAATACAAAAGAAAATGTGCCTGAAGTTTTCATTCTACCATGCTATTATGTACCCCCAGCGGGTCTCTTTGAGGATAAAACTATTTTACTTAACCCATTCTACTTTGAACATTAAAGGGTCCATATTATGCTATTTTCTGTATATCTGTTATAATCGGGGCGGTTCTGAAGTGTTCTGTCAATCAACTGACAAGAAGAACAACCGGAGAATTCAATGATAACTGATGCAATTCCATCCCCAAACTCTTGGCGGCAGTAGACCTATTGCGTCAATACAACTTAATGGGAGAAGAAACAGACCTGAATACTGAATTAATCATTTGTATGCTTGGATGCACCCTGTACTTGGCCCCTGAATGTGACATGTGGCCCCTTTAATCGCCCCTGTTTCAGAAAAATCCTAGAACCGCCACTGGTTATAATGTTGTTTCCTCATCACAAACACACCTGGAGTTGTGTTTTGTTTCACATGTTTAACACACAAACCCTGTATATTTAGGCTGAATTCTTCTCTCATACAGAAAACACTCTGTTCCACATTGTGATGTCATGCGGTAATACAGAAAGTGCTCCACTGTGCATTTAAACTCTGTACACCTTCACTAGAATTTTCATAAATTCAACCCTGGAATCACCAATTTCTACTGAACAAAAGATAAAAGGTAGCTATTAATTTGAAAATTACAGCATCATGACATCACAAGGTGGAACAGAGCATTTTGAGCTTTGGAGACGTAGACAGACCATAGACTGTATAAAAAAGTGGACTAAGTGAGTGTGAATTTGGACCTAGGCTCTATATTATGAATAAAATTTTTGATGAACAAATTAGTGAAAAAAATAAAAACAGGATCATGTAGAGCAGGTTAATACAAACATTTTAAGACCAAAATGACGAGGCTCACAGCAGCAGTTACAGAGAGAGGAGGCAACAATATTCTAATGTAAGTCAGTGGGAGCCAGGGTCAGAAGGAGCCAAAAGAGCCGCATGTGAACTTCCTATTTGGAACGCGGCGGCTAGCACGTTAGCTATGTCCATTTATATATATATAAATCTATGAGACAGACGATAAGAAAGGATTACTCAGATATGTGTGGATGAAACAAAACACAACACAGGTATGTTTTTGATGAGGTAATAACATTATAGTATGTCTTAAATCTCACAAGAATCAATTTTGTGTGATATGGAACCTTAAATGATTCCAATAAAACTTACAGAACATAGTTGGAGAGGCTATAGATAAAATTATGACTAAAATCTGTGTCTTTTGAAGTCTTAGCATGCCGTGGCTTATGAATTTGCCATTTCCAAAAAGATGGCATTTTTGCCTAAACATCAAACCCCGAGTTTCTTCTGATCTGAGTCTTCCTCCAGGGCCTTCATCACAGGAGACCAAGTGAGATCTGAAAGAGAGCAAAGGATCATGGGGGATGTCGTTTTATACGCTTTTATCAAATTTAACAAACTGCAGAACTCATGAATCATTTTATACCAGGAAGCTTACAGTTTTGTAGTGTTTATTACCAATGTAAGGATTATGTTTCTTCTAAGGTTAAGATGCACTTTATTGCCCCCATGAGGAAATTTGCCCTCTGCATTTGACCCATACCATGCCACTGTTTTTTTTTTTTTTACTGTCTTAAAGTGAAAAACAGAACTTGTTCCAAATCCAAAAATCCAAAGTTATTCCTCACTTACCTTCAGAATTCCAATAATCCCATTTATTTACCGCAATGAGTGATAAGCACATTTCACAACTTTTGGTGGCAGGAGTAGAGTTTGTCGTTACAGTAATGCTAGCAGCAAGTAGCATGCTAACAACAGACTTCTTCTGAATTTGGTATAGCCACTTTAAAGGGCCCATATTACACTGTTTTCTGATTTATATTATAATGTTTCCTCATCACAAACAGACCTGGAGTTGTGTTTTGTTTTATTCACACATGTTTAACAAACAAATCCTGAATCTCTCAAACAGAAAACAATGTTCCACATTGTGATGTCATGTGGTAATACAGGAAGTGCTCGAGTGCTTTTAAACTCCGTACACATTCACTAGAATCATTTATATGATTTCAGCTCTGGAATTTCTCATCTCTACTCAACTACATGACATCACAAGGTGAAGCACAGCATTTTGAGCTTTGGAGAGAGACAGACTAATAATAAAGGATTACACAAACATGTGTGAATGAAACAAAACACAACTCCAGGTATGTTTTTGATGAGGTACCAACATTATAACATGACTTAAACCTCACAGTTTTGTGTAGTATAGGACCTTTAAGAGCCTTCTTAAGATGTAAACTACTCGAGTTAGTTTTCAAATGAGACTAGGGCATTTGAAGTGTATTAATCAGCAGCTGGTCCAGTGCTGTTCCTCTGTCATTGTTATTTTCATGGAGTTAGCTGCTAGTGTGTTGTGTAAAACTGCTCCACACTCTCATGTGGACTTCATGCATCATTCAGCTCCTCTGTCCTGGTTCACTGTGGGGAGGGTCAAACACCTCTGTTAGGAACATGCCTCAAAGTGTGGCCCCTGTCAGAACTACACTACCCACAATGCCCTGCTCACAGTGGGCCAGAGAAAACATGGTGACCCTGACCTGTCCTGATTAATGAGGCTGAGCAGGAAATGTCACAGGGACTCTTGGCAGGAGAAAAATGTCTCAAATCTGCATAGCGATCAAAGAACTATAAGCCTAACGTCTATCCACAAAATCTTTTCAAAAACATCAATCAAACAATGGACATTTTTGCTGAGAAACAAACAAACAAAAACATACATATTTTCTTTTAGTGCCCAAGTGGATGCAAGAGCAGAGCTGAGACTGGAGGACGGAGCATCAGATCAATATAAGATGAGACAAATCTGACATTTGTCACAGAGCCTGTCTCTGTCATCGACTTTTAACAGTCATGATTCAACCACCTCCTTTAGCCTGTCCGATATGTACCAGCCACAGGCTGGAAAAATGCAAAACAAGGTTAAAGAGGACATATGCATTCTTGTGTCTTTAAGTCCCTTCAAAACATGGTTTTGGTCACGTTGGGATCGGTCTTTCACATTTTCTAACTTGTCGAATGTCTACATTTGGAAAACACACTTCAGTGCCCGTCAGCCATGGGTATGAACAATGAGAAAATAAACAAAGGAAGCCACTAATGCTGTGCTAATAAAGCTATGTGCTTGTTGTGAACACAGTTTGATCTTAGAAAGAGTCCATTGATGCTTTATGGTTTTAAAAACTGTGCAGGAGAAGCCTGGATTTTTACCTGTGCTGTGATGCAACAATTCATGCAAAATGTGAACAGGTTTTGAGTACTTAGAAAAGATTACTTTTGATTAATGGATTACTGAATGATTTTGATAAGGGGACAACAACAGCCTATAAAGTTGTTAAAAGTTAAAAAAAAGGCCATTTTGTGTCCTTTAGAGTAGTAGATTTCCTGAAAGTTAAAATGACGTTTGAAGAAAAAATCAATACTTTATAATTTAGTTCCACAACAACGCAGCAAAACAGCCAAACAGTGAGACCAATCACAGAAAATCACAGAACTCATCTCAGTAATTTGTACATTGTCACGACTCTTGTATTGTCTTTGTTCATTTAACTGAATTCCCTCCTCCACTTTACCCCCTGCGTGGTCCTTGTAAAATGAGCAGAGGCCCTCCCCCTGATCCCAGAGCAGATTATCTACAGATTATCTTGGATCCGACCCAAAGACTGTGGATTAAGAGCTGCTAGTAGGAGTCATAGTGGGTTTAGTGGCTCTTATTTCTCCACAGACTCATGTACAAACCAGATTAAACCAACCTGATCACAGAGTTTGGAGACACGATACATCAGGAGCCATTCTGATGTATTACCTTTCTTCAAGAACAGCCTTTATTTCATATTGTAGCTCGAAATGTATGTGTTTTGCAACTGACTACAAATGTTGCTTCTTAAAGGTGCACTGCTTGTCTCCATGGAGATATTACTGTTTTGCCTTGATTATTCCACAATATGGAAATAAACTTGGTAATCACAATGGAGACAGGTTAATGGTCAGATCTGTGAAGAAGGCAAGCCCGCATGTGGTAAGAATTCAAGGTATTTTGAGCTATAAAACACCTGTAATTGAACAAATGCAAGGAAGATATGTTTAATGCCCTACTGTGTGAAGGTTCAAGGCAAAAAAATAACATCTCCATGGAGACAAGTATATACAAGTTACATATTGCACCTTTAATAAACCATTTTCATATCACTGAATCTAATTATATTTCAATCTGGTGTGACAAAACAGAATAACCTTTTCAAATCTTGTTCCTCTGGCATCTCATTTGTGGTTTGCTGCTTCCGGGCTTTTGTGGTAAACCAAAAATCAATATTAAGTTTACAAGATGACAAGTCATTTTATGAAAGCCTATTTTTCTCAGTGGGACTGCAGTAGTTTCTTCAGGTCTGCAATCTCAATCTCACACACAATTTTAGCCCACATGGATTTGCAGCACAGATTTTTACAAGACTGCTAGATGGATATGTTTAATGTCATACCATGGAACATTCCAGGTAAAGCAATAACATCTCCATGGAGACAGATAGTGAATCCTCCACTAGAAAAGTTTTCCCAGTACACCTTTAATATTTGAATATATTGATTATGTTATTATTAGCGCTGTCAAAAATACCGCGCTATGAACAAGTTAACGCAAAACAATTTTAACGTTTTTATCGCGAGATTAACGTTCTTTGTAAATTAGTTTTTTCATAAACTGTGGCCACTGCTCGTAACGTTAGAAAAACTACAGGATCCAGCTGTAAACAGGAAGGAAAGTCCCGGCTGAAGGAGGTGGGTCAAAGCACCTTTTCTATGTTGATAAGAGAATTAAAAAGATGATTCAAGGTACAAAAAGTTAACTATGACATAACAATATTTTAATCGATTGACAGCACTAGTTATTATATTTATGGTTACCCAAAGTCCTACAGTTGACCACAACAAGGTTTGGCATTCTACATTTTTTAATTACTAAACTATAATGATAATATAATGATGCCTTACACTTGGTCTGAGCAGAAATCGATCCTCCAACCTTCGGGGAAAGGGGACCACTGCTCTAACCACCACTGAGTCACTGTCGGACCCCAAAACTATGTATGTTATAATAATTACAATGATTCGTACTGAACAGCCGGTGTGCTGCTGGCCACCTACAGAACGCTGTCTTCATTATAAAAGATGAAAATGTCACAATCAGGCTCATGCTGCTGGAAAACACACAGTGCAAACAAAACTGATGAGCAAAGTAATACGGCATCAAGAAGTCAAAATCACTTACTAGTACAATATATACACCTTAACCAGTGAGATAAACCATGAATACTTGATATAAGTTTATTTACAACAGATGATTCAGTGCTTGTGTCTCTCTCAGCGTGGCTCAAGGATTCTCTGCTCAATTAGCCTAAATAATGGATGTTTGGAGGAGAGCACCTCCTGAGAAAAGACCTTAAAGCTAAATATTGAAAAGAAAATCACAGTTAGCCCAGAGCAGAACAAGCATCAATCTGACACCAACACAACATCTGATTATGTGGCCTTGAGAGGAACCAGCCCTGGATTCTGAGGCTGCACAAATAAAGACAGGATTACAAATTGGTGCAGCATTCACTTGTCATTTCCACACACTTTTTGCAAGATATTCCTCTGTCCGTGCTTATTAAAAGGCCCATATTATTCTATTTTTTTTTTTTTTAAATCTGTTTTATAATGTCGTTTCCTCATCGCAAACAGACCTGGAGTTGTGTTTTGTTTCATTCACACATGTCTGAGTAACCTTTTTTTATTAATCTACATCTCATAGATCTTGTAGTTTTTACGTTAACAGCTACCTTTACCTTTAGGTCAGGAGAGATTGGCAATTCCAGGGCTTGAAATCGATTCTTGTGAAGGTGTATGGAGTTTAAAAACACAGTAGAGCACTTTCTGTATTACCCGCATGACATCACAAGGTGGAACAGAGTGTTTTCTGTCTGAGAGAAGAACTCAGCCTAAATACGCAGTTTTGTGTGTTAAACATGTGTGAATGAAACAAAACACAACTCCAGGTCCGTTTGCGATGAGGAAACAACATCAGAACATGGATCAGAAAATAGTGTAATATGAGCTTTTTAATTCAGAGTATTTGCTCTAACCATAAATGACAAGAACGTACTCCACCCCTTAAAAACATGCTCTAACCTCAGGCTTCTGTACATCTCCCATCTAAGATCACTAAAACTCCAGATTTCACTTGAGGGAACATTTCACCTATATCTGCTGAATACACATGAATCTTTAGTCTTTTCAGTGGAGCTAAAGGGGGTTGGAAACAGAAACTCCTTCAGGGGGGTAGAGACATATCTGTTAATGGTTTCCTGGTTAATTGTTTTTCTTTACTGTTGTTTTCAGTTCTCAGGAAGGGGACAGCCACAGAATACACGTTAATTCAACAAAACTCTCCAAATACTGTATGTTCTTTAGGGAATGGTAGAATGTTTTTTTTTTTTTTTTTTTTTTTTTTGCTTCAAAGCAATAACCTTTTTCCCCCAAAGTTTTGCGAGTCAATAGTAAATGTATTACAGGGCAGAGAACACAGCATCACAGAGAAAAACCCCGAAACAGCAAAAATACAATGAGAGATTGAATTCAATCGCTGAGATGCCATTTGAGTGAATTTTTCCAGGTATAAGACAAAGAAAAACAGACGGGTGCCGTTATCTGTGAGTGGTCGTGTGAAAGATCAAGTGCTCATTATGTAAACCCTTTTTATTAGATCAGCAACATGGTTTAAGTTTAGGTATAGGTTATAATAAGTTATAGGGTTTGGGTTAGACAAGTAGTAACCATGGCTAAGGTTAGGGTCAGTCTCCAATAAATGAATGCAAGTTGATGTAATGTCCTTAATACGCATGGACATGTGGAGTTCCTGAGGACCCTAATGATCCACTACTATTTCATTTTATATAATAATAATTTATATTACCATTTATATTTTTGCTGTTTGTTATATGTATTGTGATGTGTGAGCTACTGTGTCCAAATAATTTCCAATGTGAATCAATAAAGTTTGTCTAAGCCTAAAGCTGCGTTCACACCGTGGCATCAAAAACGAGCTGGATGCCTTTGCATTTGAGTGGACGAATTGTGGAAAAATACTTAACGCGTGTCCAGGGCATCCGCTGCGGTCTGCGAGTGCCTCGTTTTCCCAGTCAAGAGAGTGGCTTTAGTGTATTTATTACATAAAACCATCAGTGGAGGCGATCGGCTTGGCGGTTGCAGTGTATATATTTTTATACTCTGGTACTGACACGGCATATTTCTTGTTATGGTGTTTGTGGCTCCTGGGTCTTTCTCTTTCTTCTCCTCCTTCTGTATAATAACATTGCAGCGTCACTGGATAGTAGTCCCTGATTTGTTGACATGACGTGTCCTCCGATGCCAAAAGTTCATCTTTTTCAACTTCTGACTGTCTGAATGCTCAAGACGCGCCGCGTCAACGTCAGATTCTCAAAAACGCAGGACGCCCTAGACGCGTGTCTACATAGACTTTGAATGTAAACTGGACGCCTTGACACCCCGGTCTGAACATCTTATGGTGCTTTTCCAGATGCCTAAAGTCTCTTTATTCATTCACTTCACACTCGGTGGCGATAAGTTACTATTGTAGCCACACCTGCCCTGGGGCAGACTGATGGAAGCAATGTTGCTATCCTGCGCCATCGGCCCCTCCGACCACTACCAACACTCACACAGACGTCAAATTCATACTAGACAATGTGGGTGAAGTGTCTTGCCTATAAGAACACAACAGCAGTTTTTTTTTTTTTTTTTTTTTTATAATGAATTGTTTTGAAAGCTTTTGCCATGCCCCCCTTTAGTTGACTAATCAGGAGGGCATGTTTTTAGTTGACCAAGATTTTTTGACTACAGCCCTGGAACTCTGGGTTCAGGCTACAGTGTTTTGCATCACTGACTATAATTACGCAATGAAAAGATATTCTTACTTCAACTGGACATATTCTCTGTACATTCCTGTACCATCCATAGACTGTATATATAAATGGACATAGGTAATCCACCAGCCGTCGCGTGCCAAATAGGAAGTGTTCCTGGCTGTGCTTCTGGCTCCTTCGACTCTGTTTCCATTTGACTTACATTGGAAAATTGTCACCCCTCTTTCTGTAACTACTACAATGAGCCTTGTCATTTTGGTCTTAAAATGTTTGTATTAACCCGCTCTACATGATGCTGGTGTTTTTATTTTGTTTTTTTCTACATAAATACATTCCTGTTCCTAACATGGACCTGGCTCCAAATTTGCCCCTATAACCACTAGCCTCTGTGAGCTTCATTTGACTGGAGCTGAACGCTATGGGTAGCATCACACTCCCTTAGTCCTTAGTCTTAATACAGTCTAAGGTATCCTCACACCTTCCACATGGTATATTTTATACACAGCCATTGTCCTGGTCTATTTCCTCTCCGTTCGGTGCTTGAAGGATGGGAACACATTTTCCACAAAGACTCAGAGGAACAGCACACCACTGGAGCCCTTTAGATGTAGCAGATAAGGCCTTTAATCTGTCAATAGCTGCAATTATAGTCATTATCTCTAATAGCAGCGCTTTGTGTGGACCTTCTGATATGTTTAACACAGGGGCGTATGTTACATTGATATTAATGAAGAGACAGATACAGGCCAAATGAACTGCACTCCCCACAGACACATTTGGACACAGAGGAAGAAGAAGAGGGTCTAATGGAGGTGTGAGCTTTTGTCCTGGAGAAGACAGAGGAGAAGCTGACGTGAGGAGGGAGAGGAGATCAGGGACAGAATAGCAGCAATTACACCAGAGATTAATTCATGAGACAAATGAGAGCTTCATATGTATAATGAGTTCAATTATATACAGTAGCATGAAGTTTACAACTATTTATTCAGTTTGTTGTTGGACCTAAAGTAGGAGTCACATTTCGCAGGGTTACAGGTTTTACAATTCAGAGGGGCCCGTATTACGTTGTTTCCTCTTCAAAAACAGACCTAGAGTTGTGTTTTGTTTCATTCACACGTGTTTAACACACAAACCCTGCATATATAGGCTGAGCTCTTCTCTCAAACAGAAAACATACACTTTCTCCAACTCCTCCAGGGGGACCCCAAGGTGTTCCCAGGCCAACCGAGAGACATAGTCCCTCCAGTGTGTCCTGGGTCTTCCGCAGGGCCTCCTCCCAGTGGGACATGCGCGGAACATCTCCCGAGGGAGGTGTCTAGGAGGCATCTGGAACAGATGCCCGAGCCACCTCAGCTGGCTCCTCTCAACGTGGAGGAGCAGCGGCTCTACTGTGAGCTCCTCCTGTGTGACTGAGCTCCTCACCCTATCTCTAAGAGAGCGCCCAGCCACTCTGCGGAGGAAACTCATTTTGGCCGCTTGTATCCGCGATCTTATCCTTTCGGTCATTACCCAAAGCTCATGACCATAGGTGAGGGTAGGAACGTAGATTGACCAGTAAATTGAGAGCTTTGCCTTTTGGCTCAGCACCCTCTTCACCACTACGGTCTGATACAGCGAACACATCACTGCAGACGCTGCACTGATCCGCCTGCCAATCTCACGCTCCATCCTCCCCTCACTTGTGAACAAGACCCTTAGATACTTGAACTCCTCCACTTAAGCCAGTGCATGTCCTGGTGCCACATGCACTGATGGACATCTTGTGCTCAAACATGGTGTTTGTTATGGACAAACCATGGCTACACAGAAGTCCAATAACAGGACACCGCTTGGGTTCAGATCAGGGAGGTGGTTCCTCCCAATGACCCCTCTCCAGGTGTCACTGCCGTTGCCCACGTGGGCATTGAAGTCCCTCAGTAGAATGGTCATCGAGGCCCCTTCCTTCGACTGCTGCCCAGATCTCCCTGCACCGGCCCCCTATGGATCCTCCTGCGGGTGGTGGGTCCATGGGAGGATGGCCCCATGTCGCTCTTTCGGGCTGTGCTCTGCCAGGCCCCGTGGGGGAAGGCCCAGCCACCACATGCTCGCCGTCGAGCACCCACTCCAGGCCTGGCTCCAGGGTGGGGCCCAATCCGCGCGACGTAACTGACCTTGCTATATTTCTTATCATAGGGGCTTCTGAACCGCTCTTAGTCTGACCCGTCCCCCCGGACCTCTTTGCCTTGGGTGACCCTACCAGGGGCATGAAGCCCCCGATAACATAGCTCCCGGGATCATTCGGGCACTCAAACCCCTCCACCACGTTAAGGTGGCGGTTTCTACTGAACTAAAGATAGGTATTCCATATTGTCATATACATGTGAGAGAATTAGTTATTATGTTTAATATGAAGACTAGCCATTTAGGAGCAACTGATTTCAATTGTCAGTCCTGAGTACTAGTATATTCACCGGTGTGACTCTAGTCTTCGAAAACACTTTGACATTAGACTGAATAACATGGAGTTCTGGGTGTCTTTAGCCTCCATGCTCCCTGATGCATAAACTTTCATCAGTCACATGGATCAACAGTGGCACCAGTCTGCTGTTTATTTCAATCTGAATCTGAATCTGTGAAAAACTCCACAAAATGCTGCACCTTTTAGGAGATATAGAAATGTGCAAACTTACTGAAGAAATGCATGCTCAAAATATAATTCATATAAGCCACTGTATCACATACAAACACACCACACTTTTTGGCACATTATGTTCAATAATAATTTCTTTTTTTCTTCTTTTTTTCTTTCTTCTTTCTTTTTTTTCTCTCATTTATGTGAGAGAGTGGAGTTGTGTTTTGTTTGATTCACACATGTTTAAAGCATAAATCCTGCATAGTTCGGTTGAGTTCTTCTCTCAAACAGAAAACACTCTGTGGGGAAGCGTTCCACTGTGTTTTTAAACTCAGAATCTCAGTTTTAAACTAGAATCATTTGGGTAATTTCAGTTTTGCAATTATCTGTCTACTAAACAAAAGCCTCATGACATCACAAGGTGGAACAGAGCATTTTGAGCTTTGGAGAGAGCTGCCCCCTCAACCCGGCCCCGGATAAGCGGAAGAAAATGGATGGATGGATGGATGGAGATGTAGACAGACTAATAATTAAGTGTTACTCAAACATGTGTGAATGAAACAAAACACAACTCCAGGTATGTTTGTAATGAGGAAACAACATTACAACATAGATCAGAAAGTAGTGTAATATGGGCCCTTTAAGAGTTTTAAAACTTTTGATACTCACCACTACTGCGGTACTTTGTTCCATATAGAAGATGGAGTATGCCGAGGTTTTTCATTTCATTTAACATGAACTCCTCTCCCCAGAAATGACTTTTGTTAGCCGAGTTTCTGCCGCACACTACAGTTTTATACTTTTTATGACCCTTTTTTTCAAACGCTGCACTCATGCACAAATGCAAATAAAGTAATATTGCCTAGGCTCGGATAAGTGTGTGTGTGTGTGTGTGTGTGTGTGTGTGTGTGTGTGTGTGCGTGCGTGCGTGCGTGCGTGTGTGTGTGTGTGTGTGTGTGGGCATGGGTGTGTGAGGTGTCTGATCAAAGGGCAAAATCACACTATTCAATACCAATGATCAAACCTCCATCATTGGGTTGGAGTTTCTGCCAAATGAAGGAGAGCAGAACAGCAGGAAAAACGAGACCTGTAAAGAAGAAGAAGATGTCATCTCTGAAAGCCTCTATTGGACCAGGCAGCACATTTTCACGTATAGTTAATGATCTCATTCTCAGCATGGCATTCTCAGCCCACACTCCATAACAGACCAGACTATACACCAAAACCTTTGAGTTGTAGTAAACGCCAAGAGCTCTTAAAATTGAAGAATCCAATTCAGACACCTAATATCCCATTCATGTTAGTCATTTTTGCATTTCTTGTGACATTTTTCCTAAACTGCTGTGAATTTACATCCTGCAGAAATCTAATGTTATTTCCTCATGTGGTGGATCCGTCTGCCACCACTCCATAGTGTTAGTATTTCATTTCATTTACATTTTCATTAAGTTATAGTTGAATTTAATCCTTTATTTAGACTTTTATTTTCTAATTTTGGGTGCACACATTTTAGTTAATGTAAATCTGAATTATTACTTACACTTGGTTTTTTTTTTTTTTTGTTTTTTTAGGAATGGCCGGGCAGAGGACTGTATTATAAGTATTTGCCTTTTTGTTATTTTAAGTTAGCAGCTTTAGTTAATTATTTAATGTAATTTCCCCCTCTCTTGTGTTCAGTTTAGTCGCCCTCGTCTATTTAAACGCACCTGTTCTCTGTCTAGGGGTTAGTTTTTGTTCTGTTTAGTTGGATTTAAGTTACCCCAGTTGGGCCTGACTTTTTGTTAATGATTTACTTAATTTGAGCCTTTGTTCAATTACATTTTTATTTGACTTTATTAAATATAAACATATTTTTTATACCTTGTCTTTGCCTTTTTTGTGTTTGGTCCACTACGCCTCATATCGGATCAGTGACAGAGATAAAGTGACTGAGCCCGATCATGCACCACATCCTCCCGTTCGTGGTCATGAAAGCTTTTGTCCTCTGTGTGGCCGAAGTCCCCTCCTCTCTTGTACAGATAGTTTTTCTCTGTGTCGATAATGGACTATGTTTAGTGTGACCTTGTGCTCTGATCCTATTGACTGACTGGGCTTATATCACTTACTCCAGTCTGGCCCTGCAGCCGTGACTGTGCATTTGTTCAGGAAAGTACGTACTATAGTATTACTTTACTACTGTGGGCAGATACATGGATTTAACAAAGCCATACTGATCTCAGTGTTCCCATAAGCAAATTTGTCCTCTGCATTTGACTAATATAATGCAGTCACAGTCAGTAGAGGAACATAATGAAATAGTATAGTATGCATTTTAGGTATCTGTACTTTTAAAGGATACTTTTTACTTCACTGTATTTGAGAGTAGGTATCTGTACTTTCTACTCCACTACAGTTTTTTTTTCTTTTTTACATTTTTGAACAGTTATTCCTCACTTACCTTATGCATGTTGAGCATCTTACCACCATGATGAGTTTATAAGTACTTCTAATAACTGTCAGAGGCCAGAGTGAAGTTTTGCAGTCACAGTAATGCTAACAACAACTGCAGTTCCTGATACTCTGAGAATAACATGCAACATACTTATAATTAGATGTAGACAGTACGCAGCAAACTTATTTTGACTTCAAGAGCTGTTTAAATAATATCTGTGTTGGGTCAAGACACATTTTGTTCAAATACGTCAGATCAGATCATTTAAAGGGCCCATAATATTACGTTATTTTCTGATCTTTGTTATAATGTTGTTTCCTCGTCACAAACAGACCTGGAGTTGTGTTTTGTTTCATTCACACGTGTTTAACACAGAAACCCTGCTGATTTAGGCTGAGTTCTTCTCTCAGGTGGCAATACAGGAAGTACTCCACTGTGTTTTTAAACTCCATACGCCTTCACTAGAATAATTTGAATAATTTCATCCCTCTAATTGCCAATCTCTACTGAACTAAAGGTAAAAGGAGCAGTTAACTTGAGAATTACAGCTTCATGACATCACAAGGTGGAACAGAGCATTTTGAGATTTGGAGATGTAGACAGACTAATAATAAAGAGTTACTCAAACATGTGTGAAACAAAACACAACTCCAGGTATGTTTTTGAAGAGATAACAGTATTATGACATGACTTAAAGCTCACAAGAGTCAATTTTTTGCGCGATACAGGACTTTTAACTTGAGAGATTGTTTGTAAAGTCTTGCTTGTAACTTCCAAAACAATCCAAAGCAATTCAGCTGAGAGAGTTTTGAAAACAGTGGCTTCATCTCTCCCAGACCATAGTGTACCATGTCTTGGATGAGAGCACATGCAGTTATAGTTTGACATCTGTAGAAGAAACTTGAAATGCTACAGTCAAAACAGAGTTCATTTAAAATGACAAGTTGCAGAGAGGAACCAAGTGTGGCTTATTTTCTAGAGGAGAAGATGCAATATGACAAAAGTAAACTGAAATAACATAAAACAGAGGTGGTAGAGTAGCCAAAATTGTACTCAAATAAGTGAAACGTTACTTCAAAATAATATTACCTAAAGGTGCATTGTGTAACTTTTGTGGTGGGGGTGTGTCAAATGCTTTTGTCAATGCACACGTCATTGCATTGTCTGGAATGTGTCACAGTATGGCATTAAACCTTTCTATCTTCATGGAGACCAAACCAGACCAAGTTAAAGGTCAGATCTGTGGAGAGGCGACCCCCTCACAGTCAAAATGCTTGTTTTTCTAGGTATTTTTGAGCTATAAAACCACATCTTCATAGAAACAAACCAAAAAGTTACACAGTACACCTTTAAGTAGAAGTACAAATTAGTGGTCCATGAAGATACTCAAGAGTTAAAAAGTATTTTGGAAAACTGCTACTCAAATAAGAGTAACTGGACGTAACATCTGATATATAATTTTAAGTCAATTTAATGTGAAGGACAAAACATTAAATAATGCAGCAATTATGGTATTTACACAGGCTAGACACAAACATTAAAAAAAATACAGTGCAAAACAGTGATATTCAAATGATTTCATACTGTCAACATTAAGCTTTTGTCACTTGCAGACTTACAGTTGCACCCGCAAGCGACAATGGAGGGCCTTAAACTAGTTGTTTAACCGTGTCCATTAACCTGGAAGATCTGGTCACACAAATCATTATGAAGAAATTTCTAGACTTACATTATAGCCAGCTGAGCTTTAAAAGGATTCATTTAGATTTGTGGAATAATTAAACAAGATAATGTTTGTAAAAAAAAAAAAAAAAAAGAGAGAGAGAGAAAAAAACAAAAACAAATGATAAACTCTCTGGATTCTCTTCTGTTCAAAAAAGAATGAGCTGAGACACAATAATTGAATTTCTGCGTATTCAGTATGAATTGAACAGAAATAGAGGCTGAGTATAGTGCACGGCCGTGCTATTGCTCCATGTAGATAAACATACTCAGAAAAATGGTGGAGGAGAAGATACAGCACTGTCCTTTTCAATTGTCAGAAATAGAGCAGAGCTAATGTCGAACAAAAGACTCCATCTACCCAATCAGACGCAAATCTGCAAAAGAGAAATCAAATATGTGTTTTTCTGCCAAATATTGACAAATACAAAGTCTAAATTATGGTTAAAGGTCACAAAAAAATATAATACCAAACATATTTTTTTCCTAATACCTAAAATAATAATAATAATAATAATAATAATAATAATAATAATAATAATAATAATAATAATTAAATTAACATTTTAATAATTTTAAAAGGTATATCTTTTGAATGGTTCTTTAATGTGAACAGTGGGAATCGGATCTTAATTTTTTAAAAGAACTTTTATGCATTATGATACTGATTAATTCATAATAACAGTATGGTTTTTAAAGTATTATTATTGTATTTTATTTAGATTCTGCATCATTTCAAAGGGTAAACATACTCTCAGTTTGAACCATTTTAAACAAATCTGAGCCTTGGTCATTTCTCTCTGTGACTAATTTAATAAACTAATAAAATCATATTTGAGATGCTACAGGTAAATCATATTTGAGATGCAACAGGCTTTTTACACCATATGTAGCAGCAAATGTGGCAGAAGACCTTTCATAGATAGACCTTCTAGAGAAAATACTTTGAGGGAATTAACCATTTCATCACCAACCAAAACACCAGAGCAGAGTAAGAATGAGTCCTTTTCTGTTGTGTTCACCTGGTTCCCCCTGGACACTGCTGTGACACTGCAGGACACAGAGGAGGGACACTTTTGTCTCTTCCTCTCCTCAAACTGCCCTGACACAGATCTGCTGACCCTCCCTGACCAGTCCTCCTGTTCAACTGCACTGAGACCTTTGACTGAGACACAAAGGCCACTGAGAAGCGCAGTGGAAATGTTGCTGCAGCAAAACTTGATTTTCCCTCGGGATCAAAAATGTACCCCCCTCACTCTCTCTAAAAGAGCCAGTCTTGTGAACGCCTCTATGAAAGAAACGAATCCAAAAGGTTTGGATCTCATTAAAGAGCAGTCCCATCACTACATTTTACTATACGTTCTATTTGGTAAGGCGTACATTGATTAAACTGGGGCTGGGCTGCTCAAGTTTAATCTATAACTTATCAATTTTTTGCACTTCACGGTCAGGTTTAAATACGATGCTTATTGCAGTATATGTTTGAGGCAACAGAAGATCTCTTGGGTTTGCAGAGCTCATGGAAATATGAACAACCAATTACTTGTGAAATGAAATAACAGCTATTGAGCCTGAGCCAAACTGCAGCGTAGTAGAAGTAAATGATGTTTTATTGTGTAGTCCCTCAGTCCCAGTCTGTATAAACACATATTGATCCAACATGTTTTATTCAGGGAACTCCTATGGGCTGCAAAGATGGGTTAATAAAAATGAAATATGTGTTCTTCTAACTGTTGTAGGAGAAAAGTTTGCACTAAAGTAGCTGAAAGTTGAAAGTCTGACTCACAGCTTAATCTAAAGTTGCAGTGATTGTGATAATTTATTTATAGATATTCTAAGTTGTACACAAGTAAATAGAAATGTTATGGTGTAAAATGTAGTTTAAAAAGGTCATAAATATGCAAGGCAAGTCGGTTTCTATAGCACAATTAGTATACAAGGTAATTCAAAGTGCTTTACAGAAAAAACAAAACAAAACATTAAAATCACAATACAAACAAATCAAAACATAAATGACCATTGCAAAATTAACATTAAAAGAGAGAGTCATGGTTTTACAGCCTGGTTTAACACATAGTCAAAGTAGAGGTCCACATGTTCGAAAACAACATATTAACATGTTTACTGCACGTTTCACTTTGGTTTTTGACACTCTGAGCCTCTCCTCCCTTTGCTCCCTGTGTTAAGTCACTCCCCCTTCAGAGTGACATCACAACACAGTCAGTATGCATCCTGGAGAGATCGCTAAAATACTCAACATACTCAAGCATGGATGACATCTAAAACCTCTTTTTTTTTAATGAGGGAACAACATTATAACATGGTAGAAAGCTCAAAGATTTTGCATAATACCTCCTCTTTAACCATAACCCTGTCCAATAAATTTGATCACTTTGTGTTGGCAAAACAACACAACAGACTGAACCCCTCTGAACCTGACATTCTAGCACCAATACATAATACTGTTTCTCTAGGTTCAAAGTCCAAATATGAAAGCTCTTCCAATGAAACCTTTTAGCATTGATTCGCATTAGCCACAGGACTCCTCTGCTCCTCTATTGTGTTGTAGAAGGTCAAGGTTTGGAGTGGTCACATCTCCACAGCTTCACACACACTGGTTCAGCTCTGCACTGATCAATATGAGAGCTTCAGGTCTGTGTTTCTCATGAGCCGGGCTTTGACAGCTGAGCAAACCCTCTCAATCCCAAATCCATTCATATGAAAACTTCAGTATTTGGACTGTCAATATGTGGCGTAATGCAGCGCACGGTGTTTGAGTCTCCACAAACTTGAATGACGGTGGTTTGAAAAGTCTATGGACTGGTGAAGGCTGTGGGCTCAGGGGGGCTTTGTTAAAAATCCTATATTACTCAAAACTGACTCTTGTGAGCTTTAAACCATGTTATGATGGGCTATTGGAACATTCCCTTTATTTGTTGTGATAAATAAGACTTGAAAACATGGCACCTGTTTCCTGGGACCTCCTGCTTCTTCACCCTCAAAGCCTCCACCAACAAAGGCTTCGGACCCCCAGTCACCTCCAGGATCACCACCAAGATCGCAGGTACCATTATGTCTGATGGCTCATATCTCTCACCACAGGCTGCATTTAAAAAACAGCCTCTGATTGTTTCGTTTGTTTGTCCATCGTGACAATAAGAGCAGGGAGGGTCAGACCTGTCACTCACCTCCATTCTCTCTCTGTCTCATTGTCCACTGAGCGTCCATTTTCATCTCCAGAACTTTTTTGCTGGAAATGTCACAACCGGCATAAACACAGACAAAGAGCTGAGATGTGAATGAGGCTCTGCTGATAATGTGTTTATGGTAACAACTATATGAAAAATGTAAGTTAAAAATGTACAAAGTGTATTTTTGTATGATTGTCTAAAAGTCCGAGGCACAATAAAAAGTTTGGCTCACAGTTTTTTTCTATACGCTACCACTCATTTTAGATACTTATGGAAGGCATCACATATATGGTGCAAGATATATGGAAATATGTAGTAAATAACACAACTAAATATTTTTTTTAATATTCAAATTCCTCAAAGTAGCCACCCTTTGCTTTGTTGTCAGCGCTGCAAGCTTTGGAGATGTAGACAGACTAATAACAAAGGATTACTCAAACACGTGTGAATGAAACGAAACACAACTCCAGGTGTGTTTTTAATGAGGAAACAACATTCGAACATGGCTTAAATTTCACATGAGGCAATTTTGCATAATATAGGCCCTTTACAAATCTAAAAAACAAACAAACTGTTAATTCAGTTATTTTGAGATTATATTGAAGCTCTGTTGTGGCGGTTGGTGATGAAATATTCCATTCCTTCAAAGTATTTCTTCTGGAAGGTCTTCTGCCGCATTTGTTTGGTGTAAAAAGCACCATATTAACCTCTATATCTATATTTTTTATTTGTGAAAGTGATAATATAATTGAAAAGTTTAATGTACAGCATTTACAAAACAGCTTCTATGTTCTCTCCACTGTCTCACTGTCTCATCTCAACTTTACAAAAGTCTGAAACCTGCCAAGAGTTGTCTAAGTGATAATTTTCCACCGCTGTAACCATGGTAACCTCAACGCCATGATGAGATACACTAATTATACCTTTGTAATGAGGATGTGTGAATGCGGAGCTTTGTCAGTCAGGATTGGACTTATCTGCAGAGCTCACACAGCCCAGTCCTCTGCTTCATCTGCTGCTGTCACTCAGTTTGGAGAGTAGGTGTTATATTTGCACAGGTGGATCTCTCTTAAATATATTTGCATTTTAGACTCTTGGCTGGAGTCAGGTCCCTGGAATAACACTTCACCACCTGTCCATCACAAAACACTGTCTCCTCTGCAGTGTCCAAAACTGTCGTAACTGCTACATTTTCTTGAATCCAATTTGTCAGAGACCCAAGACTATTACCGGTGAGTGATGTGAAATAAAATGTGTCAAAATATCCTTAGAGCATATTGCTATATTACTTACAGTACAAGTGTCAATCATTGTGCATAGGTTTCTCACCTCTGTCCACACCTACAAATGCACATAACAACACCACATCAGAGAAGACTCAAAACTGCCATTTATTTTACTTGGTGAGGACAATTCCTATATAACGCAAATGTTTTATATGTAATAAGGTTATGTTCTGTCAGACTGAAAACACTCCACCTTCTGATGTCATTAAGTGGTAATACAGAAAGCACTCAGCGGTATTTTTTTAGTCTTCACTCCTCAGTGCATCAAAAGTTAAAGACTTTCTGTGGCAATCTCAGCTGAACAAGAGATACAATTAAAATATTGTCTATTCTTATGATGATTCTGTGTAGTGGAGTAAATCAGTTCAATTGAGGATAAAAATTAACTTTAAAACTACGACTTGATGACATCACAGCATCCTGGAGATAGACAGCCAAAACTCAACTCCAGGTTTGTTTTTGATGAGGTAAAAACACTCCAACAAGACTAAAACCTCACATGAGCCATTTGCATAACAGACTCTTTAATGAACATACATGAGGTAAAAGCTGTAAACATGCCGGATTCTTACCTTGGGCTAATTTACATTAGTTGATCCTACATTCACTCTCACAAACATTCTCATTCATACACCAGTGATTTTCAACACTAGCAGCAAGGTAGATGAAGTGTCTTGCCCAAGGACACAATGGCAGCATACACTGCAGCCTCTGCTGCCCCACTGACAACTTAATTAAGCTTTAAGCAGTAATTTGCAAAGTACACTGAAGGGCCCTGACCCCATTAAACCTGTGTTTGGTCACACAATTACCTGAACCATGAGGCCACAGTAAATCACTGTGAATCACAATGTCGAGACTTCAACTGTAGCCAGCTGGGTTTTTAATATTTTACTTTGTGCGTGAAATAAATGCTTAATGGTTACATTCTAATATAGCACTTTTTTACCTTCCACTGTATTATTCTTAAGAAAACCTTTGAAAATCAGTCTTAATAAGCAAGTTAAAGTTGCAGGACAACGCAATTCATTATGATTAAATGCATTAAAAATATTATTATTATTATTAATATTATTATTATTATTTATTGACCACAAGTCAAAATGTGTACTTTCATCAACAGAGGCTCAGTGGTTAGAACCGTGGTCCCCCAACCTGAAGGTCACAGGAGCAGTTCCTGCTGCCTTTAGGCAAGACACACACACCTTGCCTAGTATGAAAGTGGTGTGTGAGTGAGTGACTGGTGGTGATTGGAGGGCTGAGGGTGCAGATTAGCAGGCTTGCTTCCATCAGTCTGCCCCAGGACAGCTGTGACCACAATAGCTTACAGAGTGTGGAGTGAGTGAATAATGAAAACAGTGTAGCGCTATGAGATGCTTCAACAAGCACAGTAGGGCATTATTATTATAAATCACTAAAGTATCAAAGGTCTGTCCTATTCACATTTTGTTCCCATTCTTGCCTTCCTGTGGTTCTTCCTTCCCCACGTTTCAGTGGTCCCCCTCCTTTGGGCACATGAGTCTGGAGGAAGTCTCATCTTCCATCATTTGTATCATTAGTGAACACTCTGCACACTCACGCTGTTCCTCCCACAGTCTCCCTCCCTCATAGTGCACAAGACCACACACACGTTTCTCACATTAAAGTCAAACACAAGAACAAAGGCCCGAGTAAGAGATGAGGGACGTAGGTTAAAAGGCGTTATAAAACACATAAGAGGGAACTGAACTGAACAAAAGTAAAATAGCAGACAAAGAAAGCGCTGCTCCCCATGTCTCAGATGGAGCGGCCATGTTCGTGAGGGGAAGAGCCTGGAGGGTTTGTCTGACAGTCTCTGACAGTGTGCTCTGCTCTGCCCCACACACTGAAGCTCTCCCTCCTGACACACCACGTCCATCAGCACACATCCTAAATCTGCTTTTATTCTGAGAGAGGAGGAAAGACAGAGGGAGGGAGGGGGAGAGAGATAGAGAGAGGGAGGGAGAGAGAGATGGAGGAAGGGAGAGAGGAGAGGGCTGACAGGGTAGCACTGTGGAGAATGTGTGATTTCAAACATGTGAACAGTGTCAGGGGCCGTGAGCTCTTTGACCACTGTTAACAGCACCTTGTCAGAAATACAGTTTGCTCAATGGCCACCACGTGAGTTTATCCTGTGACATTACTGAATGTGTGGGGGAGGGGAAATGGCTAAACATAGGGATGGGCCGATATGGAATGGATTTTTTTTTTTTGTCAATACCATTATCCAATACTATTTGTATCCATGCATGTTTGAGTAATTTAGCGAAGATTCTGGGCAATGCTGAGGCCACAAGCCCATGTCACCCATGCTCCCACACGACAGTTTTCCTAAACATTATATAACTTGACAAACCCGATGCGATGTGCAGTAGTTTCATTGGCAGGATGATTGTGTTTGTGTTGTGATGTCACTCTGTAGAGGGACTGACTGAAGCCATCGGCCCCTCCGACCACCACCAACACTCACGCACACAGCACTTTAGACAATAGGTAACTTGTTTTGTCAGGTACCATAGGGGGGCACCAGCGGTCTCCTATCCAAGTACTAACCAGGCCTGGCCCTGGTTAGAGATCTGACGAGATCAGGCTTTGACAAGGAGGTAAAGCTAATTCATGGCATTGAATTGCTAATTATAAATGTTTCATCTCACATTTTAGGAAAAAAAAACAAGCATGGATTGGACAAGACACTAACGTTCATGAATACTGAGTACTGTAAATGCGTATTATAATTGTATGCTGGTCCACACGCAGTAAGAGCAGGTGTGTGGTCAGTCATGGGGAGAGAGCCTCGTCATCCATCATCCTCTAACTGACATGTCCTGCTCCTTTAACACAGAGGTGACACTTCAAAACAGGTACATTACCCCCTCACAGCATCTACAACCTTCCACCAATTTAAAAGACCTGATTTTTACTGTCTTACAACACGAAAAACAAAACTAGTTCATTTGAAATGGTTTGCAGTGGTCCAAAGTTATTCCTCACTTACCTTATACAAGTTTTTTAAGTTTTTAGGCCAGAGTGGAGTTTGCCAACCACTTCAGTAAAGTCTGTATTTAAATATATGGCTGTCATATTTTATTGGGTAACTTGTTTTCTTTTATACTCAGCATGCCACTGTCAGGAGGTTTCAAAGCAAATAATTATTATTTGCTTCCAGAAGCCCACCAACATCTAGAATCACTTACTTTGTGAAAAGATAACCTGACATTTCACTGAAAGGAAAACACAGCCTCTCCTCTGAGATAGTGGGCGGCGATACTTTCTCCCAAGACCTATTTCCGAGAGCTATATTATACACTCCACATTCAGTAAAGATGTATTATGCGTTTATTAAACTGAAAATACTGCACTTTGCAAAGCACTTATTTTCATGACTCCATTAAAGTGTCTGTTTGAGGACTTATTTCCATCAGGAACAGTGGAGAAGGAGATTTTGTTTTCACTGAGCGTAGGACGTACAGTGACAGATACATTTTTGCACATTGTATTTATTTCCGAAAGTGTGTGAGCTCTGCTGTGTGTGTGTGATGGGGTTAAAGGCTCCATATTACGCTATTTTCTGATCTGTTGTAATGTTGTTTCCTCATCACAAAGATACCTGGATTTGTGTTTGTTACATTCACATATGTTTAAAATCCTGTATATTTAGGCTGTGTTCTTCTCTCAAACAGAAAACACTCTGTTCCACCTTATGATGTCATGTGGTAATACAGGAAGTGCTCCACTGTGTTTTATAATGCCATACACCTTCACTAGAATCATTTTGAAGTCCTGGAATTACCAATATAGTAGATATTGAACTAAAGGTGAAAGATAGCTGTTAAGAGAGCATTTGGGGTGTAGACAGACTAATAATAAAGGGTTACTCAAACATGTGTGAATGAAACAAAACATTTTTGATGAGGTAACAACATTCTAACATGGCTAAAAGCTCACAAGAGTAAACTTTGCAAAATATAGGACCTTTAAAGTCTGCTGTCGTGTGTCATCATTGAGTTTCATCATCATCTATTTATTTCTTCAATGAATGTATGTTTTTATTGATATGAATGTGAGAATGTGTTTATATTAATTCATTTTTACTGCTCAAAGTTTTGTTATATTTTGTACCATGACAGTAAATCTAATATAATCTAAAAGAGAAACATGTGATGAAGCCACTGAAGTCTGCAGCAGTCGTCAGCTCCGCACTGGGTTAGACTGAGCTTAAAGGTCCTATTACACAAAATTGACTCTTGTGAGCTTTAAGTCATGTTAAAATGTTGTTAACTCATCAAAAACATACCTGGATTGTATTTTCTTTCATTCACACATATTTGAGTAACCCTTTTTTTTAGTCTGTTTACATCTCCAAAGCTCAAAATGCTCTCCTGTGATGTCATGAAGTGGTCGTTTTCAAGTTAACCGTTGAGCCTTGTGCTGTTACTGCACTGAGCTCCACTCCCACACATTTGTACGGCTCCATTAAACACCTTTCTTTGTCTATGAAGGTTACAACAAGAAGCTGCTTTGAGCTGTGTGCTGGTGCCAGAAAGGGCAGGGCATCTGACACTTCTCAATGAGCAACTCTTACATTATAAACACTCTTTCTCCTTAAAGACCAACAGCTTGTTTCCATGGAGATGTCTCTGCTTTTCTTGGAATTTTCTACAACACTGTATTAAACGTATCCATTTCCAAAGAAGCAAGCAAGTGATGCTACAAGGCCAAGTTACAGGTCAGATCTGCAGAGAGGCGACCAAGCTGACAATGATAATGCAGGTTTTTAAAGTTTTTTGAGCAATAAAAATACCTGTAATTCACTTAAAGGGCCACTAAACACCAAAATCACTTTTTTCTACTGATTAGCTGTGTAAATGGGTCTAAAATAGAAGTGTATACCTGTCCCTGGCCTTATTTTGGCATTTTAGTGCATATTTGTTAAAAATCTGACTTTTAAAAGCCGTGTCTGTAACGGCCTCTTGAGAATCAACTATGGCCACTACATTTGAATTTTTGGGTTGGACAAACAACCGCCAATGAGTCAGATGCAGGTTATTACATGATAAGCACAGCCAATGGCGGTCTACGGGCGGTACGTGAGGAGCCAATCTCAGCTTCGCCCCCGCCTGGAACCGCTGGGCACTGCGATGTCCCACCGTGTCTGGAGAAAAGGGAAACGGTGTGATCCAAGCACAAATGTCCGCTCTGTTTCAAAGTCTGGAACGCAAAGGTCCGTGCCATGTTGGATTGTTGTGGCTGTCGGTCGGCTGTCAATCATCGCTCCAGAGCCTCACACCTGCTCCCCCAACCCGCAAGGCACCGCCCACTCTGGAGGACTTTTCAGATTTTGCTTAAGGGTGGAGTAAAGCTCCAGGAGGGTGTTTAATGGCTCTTTAAAGGAGCACTATGTAACTGTTTGGTTGGGGGTCTGTCACCTGCTTGTTTTTATGGATATGTCATTGCTCTGCCTGGAATGTTCCACAGTATGACATTAAACAGATCTACCTTACATTTATTCAATTACAGGTGGGTTTATAGCTCAAAAAGACTCTCCACAGCCTCTCCTCTCTGACCTGTAACTTGCTCTGCTTTGGTCTCTATGAAGATAGAAAGGTTTAATGCCATACTGTGAAACATTTCAGACAAAGCAATAACAGTTCAATGGAGAAAAACATATGACAGAAGAAAAAGATGTTACACAGTGTACCTTTAACATAAGATAGATACGATTTACCTGAAAAGCTGCATAGTGCACCTTTAAGTTTTAGATTCATATTAGTTTTGTTTTATATTGATGTTTGATATTTCTCCTTTTAAATATGTGTTTTCTCTGGACTGAATCCACATGTGCACAGCTCACCTCTGCAAACAGTGGGGCCTGCATTTGTGCCTCTTTGAAGAAGAGAAGCTCAGACTAAAGTGAGTGTTAACAGAGTCAATAGTCTGTCTCTGCTGTGGTGGAGAGATGTTTTTCTATTTGACTGACAGATATTGAGCTTCTTGGATCAGAGTGAACTTTATAATTATTTCCTGCAGAAAAAAAGCTCTCAAAATCATGTGTGGTGTGTTTTCTTGTGCAAATTTCACTACAGGGACATTAAAGTGTACCTTAAAGTTATATTACACAAAATTGACTCTTGTGCGCTTTAAGACATGTTATAATGTTGTTACCTCCTCAAAAACATACCTGGAGTTGTATTTTGTTTCATTCACATGTTTGAATAATCCTTTATTATTAGCCTGTCTACATCTCCAACGCTCAGAATGACCTGTTCCACCTTGTGATGTCATGAAGCGGTATTTTTCAAGTTAACAGCTACCTACCTTAACTTTTGTTCAGCAGAGATTAGCAATTCCAGGGCTGAAATCCACATGGTCCAAATGAAGGTGTATGGAGTTTAAAAACACAGAGGAGCACATCACAAGGTGGAGCAGAGTGTTTGCTGTTTGAGGAAAGAAAAAAGAACTCTATGCAGGATTTGTGTGTTAAACATGTGTGAATGAAACAAAACACAACTCCAGGTACGTTTTTGACGAGGAAACAACATTATAACGTATGAAAATAGTGTAATATGAGACCTTTGAAACATGGCATGCAATCTATAACAAACTCACAAAACCCATTCTGCATGTTGTGTACGTTTTACTCCTGCTGTTGCAAATGCCAAATACACATTACATTTTCAGCCAGGCTTAGACCCTTTGTCACACAACACAATAGAAGGCCGTCCTCCTCTTCATGTTGTTTACTGTTTGCTTTACTCTTCACCTTGAGTTCAGTCCATCTCTGTGGTTTCCATGCACTCTAGATGTTGTACAACTGAGAGCAAGGCTAGGAGTGAAGGGACAATAGAAAAAACATGTCCTTGTACATATGGTATTCAAATGTCGTGTAAGTTTTTTACTCCTTTTTTCTCTCTATGAAGTTTTCAGAGTCACGCTAAAATAAATACATACTTTGTAATTGCTGCAAACATAGACTGTATATATAAATGGACATAGCTAACCTGCCAACAGTTTTTTTTGTCTGTAAATAATAATAATAATAATAATAATAATAATAATAATAATAATAATAATATTAGCATTAAAAGCAGACAAATCAGACGCCTTCTTATACAGTCTATGGTCCAATATTACGCAAAACTGACTCTTGCGAACTTCATCTAAAACATACCCAGTGTTTTGTTTCATTCGCACATGTTTGAGTAACCCTTGAGTCTGTTTACATCTCCAAAGCTCAAAACGCTCTGTTCCACCTTGTGATGTCATGAAGTCAACAGCTACCTTTTATCGTTTGTTTGGTAGAGATTCGCAATTCCAGGACTGAAATTGTCCAAATGATTCTAGTGGACTTTAAATGGGGTATAGAGTTTAAAAACACAGAGGAGCACTTCTTGTATTTCAGTTTCAGAAAAGAATACAGATATATTACCAGGGTTTGTGTGTTAAACATGTGTGAATAAAACAAAACACAACTCCAGGTGTGTTTCAGATGAAGAAACAGCATTATAACATAGATCAGAAAATGGGGTAATATGGGCCCTTTAACAGTGGAGACATAATGTAAGTTCAAGGTTTCATAAATTATTCCATGGAAAAACTAATCGAAGAACACAGAACAAGAATACAACTATTCAAAAATACATGGCCTTCAGAACAAATGCGCACTCAGTGTCTCAAGTGGAGAACCTTTTGTGAATGAGTCCAGACAGTCCCAATGCGTGTTCAGTGTTCAGTCTGGAGGACACTCTTTAAAAACAGGCTCAACATGATGGTAGAGAAGAATTCAGATCACTTAAAGGTGCACTGTGTAACTTTTTAGTTGTTTAGTCGGTCGCCTGTTTGTTTCTATGGATATGCCATTGTTCTGCCTGGAATGTTCCACAGTATGACATTAAAGAGTTCTACCTTACATTTACTAAATTAAAGGTGGTTTTACTGCAACTTGGCCTGGTCTGGTCTCCATGAAGATAGAAAGGTTTAATGCCATATTGTGAAACATTCCAGACAAAGCAATAACATCTGCATGGAGAAAAGCATTTGACGGACCTTCCACTAGAAAAGTTACACAATACACCTTCCATTTTGCCTGTGAGCCCATGGGGAGCACACCGTCACCCCACAACCATTTCCTCAAAGTACAAATGACAAAAATTCAGTTCAGAATAAATTTTCCATTCAAGCCAACCAATGTGTAGTTGTGATGTTTGAATAAAAGTGACTCACTGTGTAATGAGTCTCAGAAAGTATTGCTGTATCTGCGCTCACATATTAACCCATATAAGTGTGTTATACAAACATACAGAAAATGGCTTGGGTCTGGTTTGGGTTGGTACAGTACATGATTAAGCTTGGATTGAATTTTCTTTTTTTGGGCTAAATTGAATGTAAAAAAAAATGTGAGTGAAAGTTGTAGTACTCTACATTCATATGTGTAGAATCCCTCAGTCGTCCAGGTAGAATCCATAGCAAAAGGAGAAATTAAATTTGTCAACTGGACAGAGTTTATTTGGTCGAATACGTTTCGCAGCTCATCCAAGCTGCTTCTTCAGTTCTGGTCAGATGCTGGTGGACACTGCTTTATATCTGCTTGAAGGGAGGAGCTTAATTACAATGAAAATTACTCTGAGACACACATATTTAAATACAGTTTCTGTTAGTCAGGTGAGTCTATTCAATATGGAGTGGGAGTGGGGTGTAGTTAGCATATCCATTCAGGGCCATGATGGGTGTTTTCACACCTCTGGACATGTCCTGGCTAGTCCCATTGTTTTGGGACTAGCCAGGACTGTAAACAAATATGTGTTGTCTCAGAGTAATTTTCATTGTAATTAAGCTCCTCCCTTCAGGCAGATATAAAGCAGTGTCCGCCAGCATCTGACCAGAACTGAAGAAGCAGCTTGGATGAGCTGCGAAATGTATTCGACCAAATAAACTCTGTCCAGTTGACAAATTAAATTTCTCCTTCTACATTCATATATTTTCAAAGCTGTCTCCGAAATGGTTACCGTATTTTTCGGACTATAAGTCGCACTTTTTTCATGGTTTGGATGGTCCTGCGACTTATACTCAGGTGCGACTTTCAGCAGATTTCAGGCTTTCCTGGTGGCGGGTCTAGGTGTATCGATCAGGTATGAGGATGTCCAGCTACTGAAGTTTGAGACATTTGTTCTTGTCATTTAAGCACCACCTGCATTTAACACATACGGGTCATTATGACGTATCCCACTGACTAATGTTCATTTAGCATCAAAACTTATTTTATCACACGGCGATAAACAGTTAATCATATTCTGCAGATTACAAGATGTGAAATATGCAGCCGAAAACAGTAATCGAGCAGTGGAAAGAAAGTTTGGAGTGAGCGAGAAACTTGTGAAGGACTGGAGAAAAGTGGAGGATCCTCGAACTGCAATGAAGAAAATAAAAAAAGCTCATCGCGGGCTAAAAGCTACAGTAGATTTAGCTAGAGATGGCGGTGTTGGTCAGAAATGACACAGAGGATGAAGAATTCAATGGATTTAGTGATTTGGAGTGAGATCCAGAGTTTGGTAAACTTGTTCTGTTGTTTATGCTCTAGTTCTCTGAATAACTGTTCATATGTTACGTTAACAAACCAGACACATATTCAGTTGTTCTCTGTTCTATTGGTATTACTATAACTTGCCTTTCAAGATGAAATGTCTGTGGTTGGGCTTTGATTTTATAAAATAAATTTCCCCCAAAAAATGCAACTTATAGTCCAGTGCGACTTATGTGCGGTATGTCATTGCCTGTGTTAATATGCCACATGGTCAATCACTTGGTCATGTGTGGTCAATCAGTATCGCACACTACTGATAGTGATGGTCTAGTGGCCAAAGTGAAAGGGGCATGTACAGTGGGTACGGAAACATATACCCACTGTAAATATATGAGTGTCACAGCAAAGGGTCTGAATACTTATGACCATGTGATATTTCAGTTTTTCTTTTTTAATAAATCTGCTAAAATGTCAACAATTCTGTGTTTTTCTGTCAATATGGGGTGCTGCGTGTACATTAATGACAAAAAAATGAACTTAAATGATTTTAGCAAATGTCTGCAAAATAACAAAGAGTGAAAAAATTTAAGGGGTCTGAATACTTTCCGTACCCACTGTATGAGTAAAAGTTAACTGAAGGTATGATTTAGTTGTAATACGGATTCTTTAAATTAAACTAAATAAAACCAATATATAACGATAGAAACCAACTGCTGGAGCCGCCACCTCTCAGATGGAGCTTTTGAATCTGAGTCAGGCTGGTAGGAGGCTTCTTTTGCAGATGCCTTCTCTGTTCTTCTGTTCTTTTCCTCTTTTGCAATTTCTTGTGGCCCATTATTTATTTACACAATGCTCTTCCATCATACTGGACTATTTCTCCTCTGGACACTTGCCTTGGGCTGTTGAAATCAATTGAACTGAACTGTGCATTCTTTCTGGACATTTGAACACTCTGAAAAAGACTTCTGTCAGGCCAAAGTTCACACACTATCACACAGCAGGAATGTAGATGGCACTGGGTGGTCGCGCCAGTCAAATTACAGATGGTAGCTTTAAGTGAAAGGGATTTATATTTATCAGAACACTAAATGTGACTTACATTAACATTTTTGTGAAGCCCTGCGAGGAAACTACGGCATTGTCGACATAAGTTCTAACAATATCACTGCCACAACTGACAAACCTAGTCTCAGCAAGCAATGTTCTTTTGACTTGAATCATGCAACCAATGCCACAGTAAATCAGATAACAGATTTGTAGTTTTGTGCATTAGGCCCCTCTTGTTTGTGGACATTTGGACGGTCCGTCTGAAGTGTGTGGAGCCAATATTGACAGGGCTGTAGCTGTGGATTGTGGCACAGAGACGACAAAGGCGTCTCCAGATGGATTTGTGGACAGAGATGGTTCAAACACAGAAACAATCCTCTCTGGACCAGACCAGAATATCTCACTCTCCTCTCAGTGTGAAGTCTCAGAGCATTTGTGAGAGTGTTGGTGTTAATTCTTTGGTCAAAAAAGCGAAATATTCTAGACTATTGAAAGTTCTAACAAATAAAAGTGTTGTATCTAACTTTTTTGATGCAGAGTCAAAAGGCAAAGCTCTTGATTTACCGGTTAATCAAGATTTTAGAATATTATTACTCTTATATTACAACCAAAAATTCTATGTCCTGCATGAATATAAATGTGAATTTTCAAAAATATTTCTTACAAAAAAAAAAACAAAAAACAAAAAAAAAAAAAAAAAACAGTGTAATGAAAAAAAACGAATTTTAGCAAATAGTGACAGGCAGTTTGTCCCATCCACAGTGCTCTCCATATTGGCCACAGCGCATTATTTATTGCATTTTTTTGTGATTTTGTTACAATTGATGCATATATTCACTTTTAAATCTGAACTGTGCCAAATGCCTAAGGTGATTTGGGGGTTAAATAATTGTGTATGTCTAAAGTGAAGCCTGAGCCTTCTCCAAACCCAGCAGAGGTGGAGATGAAGAGGCAGAAACAGACTCATATGAAGCATCTCTCACACACCCACACTGTGAATCACTCAGGCTTTGGTTCATAAAACTGTCCCACACTCGAGACAAGTCATCACAGAACTATCATTTATACTTTTGACAAATTTTCATGGTTAAGAAGTCTCCTAAATGTGGACAGAAAAGAGGGTATTGTGAATGATCTTGGTATCGCAACACAAAAACGCACTCATCAACACACAACGTATCATCACCAATCATTCATTCTGTCTTTCTCAATGTGTGTGTAATCCCTCAGCCGTTCAGGTAGGATCCATAGAGAAAGAAAGAACTTTGTCCAGTTGATAGAATCCAATTTTTCTTTCACTATTTCTTTTTTTCAGTGCATTTCTTGGCACCCTATTCTGAAAAATATATACAATAAAAGACGGTAAATGCGCTAAATTTACTTCTTGGAGCTTTTAACAACTTTTTGCCCTGGAGTTGTAAAGGAGTTGATCAATAACAACAGTAGTAGATCAAGTCCATCCAGTTTTGAGACATTCTAGGAAGTTTAAAAGTCCTGTAAAATTGACTCTTTGAGGTTTAAGCCATGATATAATGTTGTTACCTCCTCAACATACTCGGAATTGGTGTTTTGTTTCATTTGTTTCAGCTCAGAATGCTCTGTTCCACCTTGTGATGTCATGTAGTGGTAATTTTCAAGTTAACTGAGATCTGTGTGTTAAACATAAATGAAAAAAGCACAACTCCAGGTATGTTTTTGATGAGTAACATTATAACACAGATCAGAAAATAGTGTAATATGGGCCTTTTGAGCAGACAAGTGTATTTATTTCAGCAGATGAGGGACAAAATCAATAAACAATTCAAATATATGTGTGGTGTGTGCAGGTTGTCGGTAATAAGGAACAGGGGTCAGCATGACTCGGGTCAAGTGGTTTATGGTTATGGGATAAAATCGATCTCTCTACACTGAGACGAAACAAAGGGGGACCATAGACACATGACCAAGTGCCTAAATTAAGACTTTTTTTTACTATTTGAGTAGGTTCAGCTTGACAAATAAAACGATCTACCAATGGAACAAGTGTGTTTTTCTTAATTCAAGCAACATTGGATTTTGTTTCTTATTTAACTGCAAATAGTAGTTGTTTTTCTTATCTTAAGTGTAAGATTTGTATTTTATTTTTAAGTTGAGAAAGTCTTGTTCCACTGGTAGATAGTTTTAATTTACTGAAATCATGATAAAACTTTATTAATTCAAGTAATCTTAAATGTGCATTGTGTAACTTTTCTGGTGGAGGGCCCCTCAAATACTTCTCCCCGTGGATACGTCATTGCTCTGCCTGAAATGTTCCACAGTATGACATTAAACTGCTTTATATTTATTCAATTACAGGTGCTTTTATAGCTCAAAAATACCTAGAAAAATAGACATTCTGACTGTGAATGCGGTTCCTTCTCCCCATGAAGATACAAAAGTTTAATGCCATACTGGGAAACATTCCAGATGAAGCAAAATGTTTATGAAGTAAAGCATTTGACGGAACGTCCACCAGAAACATTACACAATGCACCTTTAACTTGGCTAGATTTTAGTTTTTGCAGTACAGACAGCTAAAGCAACTGAAAACACCTCAAATGAGCCTCAGTGGGAAATATGAGATCTTTTTTTTATTTATTATTTTTTATTGTGATATTAGAGACAGTACAAACAGTAAAAGACATTAGACGTTTTGACTTGACAGGATAAGTAATAAAACAGAAGAGATTTAAGAGGGTAAGGGTGGAAGGGAACAAATAACAACTACAAATATGAGATCTCTAAAAGTTTGACCCAGACCCTCACAATGAAAGCATAGTATCACAGTAAGTCAGTGGACCAGTTTCTGTTTTCTAGTTTGATTTATCCTCTCTTTGTCTCTTTTTTTAACCTTTTGGAGCTTTCTACCATGTTATAACATCCATAATCATGCCTAAAGTGTTTCAATATAACATTCATGCGTTTGTCCTTACAGTTACTAGCACGAGTCAGGGATCCATGCTCCCCTGAGGCAGTTTTCCATAAATATACAAAAATATGATACAAAACAATATGCTACAACTTCACAAACCTGGTGTGATGTGTAGTGGTTTCATTACAGAAATGCACGCTCTGAAGGGGGAGTGATTTAGCAAGGAGAGGAAAGGGAGGGTGACTCAGAGCATCGAAAATGAAATTGAAACATTTTAATATGTTGGTTTTGGCAAATGAAGCATTTTCAAAACAATACAAGGTAACACGGTGATTTAAATATGTTAAGTGTTAACAATAAATACCCCATAAAAGTGTAATACCCCCTCTTTAACACTGCAATATGTTCATAGTAGGATTTTCCTGGATTTTTTTGTTAAAGTAATTGACAGTAGTGGTAGCTGACATACTGTAAAAACCAAGAAAATAAAAAAAAACTACTACTTCTACTACTAATAAGTAATAGTAGTAATAAATAATGTATGTGTAACATCTGTATTTAACTCCCACATAATCATTATCATTTGCATTAAGGTTACATGTCATAATTCATATCTGCATAAATATATAGCATGTTTATTAGACAACATCTTCAGTATACTTCATATACTCCCACACAGCTAATAATGAAGCCAAAGATGATAAAACATGTACTTTCAATACACACTATAGTCATTTAAACAGGTTTTACCATTACAAGTAATAGTTGAGTTATTCGGATATTCATTTTGACCTTTTTAGACTGTGGAAACAAGTGGTTGTATATGTTTTCTTTTTGTCAATGAGAGTTTCTTATCAAACTTCTAGCAACATTTTATCAATTTCACTATATAAAGCTGGTTTTGTGACGCTCGGTGAATTAAAACAAACATTTTATTGTGACGATTTGTCCAGTGTAACATTAGATTTAAAGCTGAACATTTTGACATAACATTTTTACCTCATTAAACCTCTTTGTAAGTCGTCGTGAATTTTATTAGGGCATAATCATGATGAAAATTCAAAAATAAAGACAAACTTCAGAGGACAAACTTATCTTCAGGGACATTAAATGTGCATTTTGTAACTTTCCTGCTTTTCTTGATGGAGATGTTTTGTTTGTTTTTGCTTTGTCTGGAATGCTTCACAGTATGACAATAAACCTTTTTATCTTCATGGAGACCACACCAGGCTAAGTTACAGGTCAGATCTGTGGAGAGGCAACACAATTCGCAGTCAGAATGCCTGTTTTTCTAGGTATTTTTGAGCAATAAAAGCACCTGTAATTGAATAAATGTAAGGTAGAGCTGTTTAATGTCATACTGTGGAACATTCCAAGCAGAGCAATGACATCTCTATAGAAACAAGGTGATGGACCCACAACCAGAAAGTTACACAGTGCACAGTTTATATGATATAATAAAAGAGACATATATTGACCAGAAGCGTGTTCTTTTGTCTATAGAAATCGCATATTTTTGTATCAGACGCGGTATTGGGTTTCAGGCCTTTTCTCTTGGTGTCGTTTTCAAGTTTGCCATTTGTGTATGTGACAACACTGCCTGACGCTACTGTATTTATTACGACCGATGAACCTCTAGAAGCTGAGACGAGACGAGCAGTATATCCACATCCACTGTAGCGAAGAGGAAAACTGATCAATATCTCCCTTCAATGCCACATAATAACTCTATGTAGACAAATGGACTCAAAGATGGTGCCCTTCGGTCTCTTGAGTTTCAGTCCCAGCTCTGCCTCAGTTCTAATGAGGGAATGAAAAACGCTGACATGAGGAGGGGCCAGTAATATTGTGCAGGACGAACCCTCGCAGAGAAATAACCTTTGTGATATTGCGTCTACGCGCTGTCCCAGGACACTGCTGCCACAAGCACATTATAATACAGGGGCTCCTCACTGGGCTACAGTAAAAGGAAGTTCTTGGACTCTGGATTTATGTGGGTAGGTAACAAACGTTTTTATGGTGCTATAAAATAATGTACAATTTTAAAAAGATCAAGGAAAGTTCACAGAAATGATATTAAACCTGCTGTGGGCGATACGCACAGTAATTTGATTTTTAATTAGTTAAGAATTAATTTGAATTAGACTTTGTGTCATGTAATACAGCAGTTAAAAACCTGCATTGACTTCCTGTTCAAGCATGACTTCGAATTGACTTCAGAATATTCCTGTTTGTTTTACTAAGGACTAAATTGTTATGCCCCTCATTATATTAACAAACTATTAGTAGCATATAGACCCAGTAGAACCCATAGACTCATGATATTACATTAAGTATCTTTCAAAAGCAAACATAAAACATTTTAATTGTACTGTAATTTTACTGTTTTGTTGGGTTTTTTTTTTGTTCTTTTGTTAAATTGTTTTTTGTTAGAATGAGTTGCATTTCTTGAAGGAAAAGGGCTGCATAAATAAATGTTCTTCTTCAGTTGTGTCAAATAAAAAAAAAAAACATAAATAAAAAATAATAATAATAATAATAAATGTATTTTATTTTTATTAATTTATTTATTTTAATTAGGACAGTGCATATTAATCAACATGTCAACAGCATCAATGTAAATATGCCGGAATTAGCACAATAGCAACTTCACATCCGTTGTCCTAATAATAATAATAATGGCACAAACCTTTTACTTTTTTTTGCTGCCAACTACTACTACTATTACTATTATTTCTATTATTATACCTATTGCTGCTGTCTCTGGCTGATAATCTGCCGATATTATTTTCCATAAATGTCATTTGAATTTTCTACAAATTCATCCACAAACCTGTTTTACTATAAAGTGGATATGAGAGCTGTGAAGTCACATTTTGTGCTGTGACCCGTTCACAATAAGTGTCCAAATACGGCTTCATGTATATATTTAGGCAGCAGGTCGGCCCAAATCAAATATCAGCTTCTCTGTGAGATTGAAGGCTGACAGCCGTTATGCTAAAACGTGCAAATATCAGCCAACCGATTGGTCTATGTCTAACAATGATGCCCAGTCTTATTATAATACATTTTCTATCATCATGGTTCAGACCTGGCCAGTATCAGTGCTTAAAACAATTTGCAACCTAAACAAATTCCATGCTACAATGAATCCCCCCAAACAGCCATTGTCACTAAAAACTATTAAATTGATTTCTCCACTTCGTCCATTTGTCATCTTTTGTTAGTTCAACCTTCTCTCAGTCTCATAACGGCAGCCACACACACTATATTGACTGTATTGTGAATGTGTCATTTTTAAGTGCTCATTTATTGGGCCTGAAGCACTTTTATTCTGGTGCTTTCAGTGGAGCATTAGTGTTATTGGATTGTACCTTCGGTTGAATATGGACTATGGATTAGTCATTGCTAACTGGCTGTACTCATTTATTTATGTTCATTTTTAGATAGAAGTATTGACCCACTATTCTTTTGTCCTTCTCCCGTCAGTCTCCGGTCCTCTCTTTGGCCTCTGCGTGTTCCATAAACCCGACTCTGATTTCATAAATATGTAAAAGTCTAGACCGAGTCCAGCTCTCTGTATGCAGCTTAGTGCTCCTTAAGCTGTCTGCTATTTCCTCTATTTTTGTGTCTAATGCTGATTGTATGATATTTTTGGATACGTCTGCAAATGTCCAGTCACCCTGATGAGCTCCATAACTTAGACTTAGACAAACTTTATTGATCTGCAAGGAAAATTCTATGGGCTCACACATCACAATATATTTTAATAAGAGCAAAAATATAATTGGTAATAATAAATTCAAAATAAGTAGCAAAAATAACAAGGGGCTGGTGTCAACTAAGGCATAATTATATAAATGTATATGTATAAGTAAAACAGTAATACAAATTTACACATAAAAACATTGACCTACACAAAGAGGTAATATGTTTGTACCAGGTTAAAGCAAAATAGCTCATTTCCACCCTCAGTCCCTGGACAGGTTGATGTCATAAATGGTGTACATGCCAATAGAGGCTTTGCACCGTCACGTGACCCCCCATAGCAACGGTAACTACGCCGCCATGACACCGGGCACGCGATTGACTTCAGTTCAGTAGCATCAGAGAAACATGGGCAGGTTTTGTTGTGTATTTGGCTGGTCGAGCCGTTCTGAAAGAGATAAAACGATTCGTTTCTTCACTGTTCCTCTGGAAATTACTCATCAGGAAGCTCAAACAAGGGAATTATCGAAAAAAGACGGGAATTATGGCTTGCAAATATAAACCGCGAAGAGATTTTGAATGGTACCGTCATGACACCTGAAGTTTGCTCCCGTCACTTTCATTGAGGTATTTGCTATTCAAATTATTTCATAGCTTATTTAATGAAAGAAGCAAACTTACTGAACTAAAATTTAATTCATTTATCCAGGAAAACCCGCACCAGTTTACGATCCAACAAACCCAGACTGGGCTCCTACGATCAATATGGGGCACGTTTTTTTCGCTCATCTGAGGTTAGAGATTCCAGATATTTCAGGAGAGATGGAACACGCTTGTTCTGTTTAGCAGCCATGTTTGATGTTGCATGCCCGGTGTCATGGCGGCGTAGTTACCGTTGCTATGGGGGTCACGTGACGGTGCAAAGCGTCTATAAAATACAATGTATATTAATACAATCATTCATCCATTAAATCATTAAGTAAAACTCGTCCCATTCAGTCTCAGTCACCACATCCAAACATTATTTACATGCACAGTTCATGTTGCTGAATTCATACAGGGCAGATTCATGTGGACAGGCTTGGTCACAATTCCCTCACTGAGCTGCAGAGGCTGCACTAGCACTGATTCATGACTGTCTGCAGGTGCTGGGGTTTAGGTAGTGACTGTTCAGATCAGAGAGTTTTTTTTGTTTTTTTTTTAGGTTTATTTCCAACTGGTTTTAACCGAAGAGACCCATGAGAGGCGCCTGTGAGGCTCATTCTGCTTTCTGATTGGATAACCAAACACCACATTATAACATTAACAACTTGATCATAATATCCAATGTTTTTGTAATTAAGAAAAAAATCCATATTACAATTGTTATCAGTAAAAACAATATTTGCTTTGTACATATTTACTTCATATCCAAGGCCCCGACAAGTCAATTTTAGCCCTTTTCTTCCATTATTTTTTTATTATTATCTGATTGTGTGGTGGCCATGAGCTAATCTCATGTAAATGAACTGCATTATCATTATTGTCACTGTGGGAGCTGTTTTGCTGTATTGATAACCAGACTTTTTTCCTCTCTCTCCTATGTCAAATTAGAATGAAGGACGATTTGACCATATGCTGAGACTTGCACATATTCTATTGATCTGCTTCTGAATTAGTGGACAGAGGACGTGCAAAATGGCCAGCAGCATGTTTATATCAACATCATCAACACCCAAGGCCAAAACGGATGGAGCAAAGCAGACTCCCTCTGTAAAGGTCCTACATTACACAAAATGGATTCGTGTGAGCTTTAAGCCATGTTATAATGTTACCTCCTCAAAAACATACCTGGAGTTGTGTTTTGTTTCATTCACACATGTTTGAGAAATCCTGGTTTATTAGTCTGTCCACATCTCCAAAGCTCAAAATGCTCTGTTCCACCTTGTGATGTCATGAAGCGGTAGTTTTCACGTTAACAGCTACATTTTACCTTACCTTAAGTAGAGATTGGCATTTCCAGGGCTGAAATTATTCAAATGATTCTAGTGAAGGTGTGTGGAGTTTAAAAACATGGTGGAGCACATCCTGTATTACCACATGACATCACACAGTGGGACAGAGTGTTTCCTGTTTGAGAGAAGAACTCATCTTAAATATGCAGGGTTTGTGTATGTGTGAATGAAACAAAACACAACTCCAGGTATGTTTTTGATGAGTAAGTTACAGGTCAGATCTGTGGAGAGGCGACCCCGCTCAAAGACAGAATGCCTGTTTTTCAAGGTATTTTTGAACTATAAAACCACCTGTAATTAAATAAATGTAAGGTAGAGTTGCCTAATGCCATACTGTGGAGCATTCCAGGCAGAGCAGTTACATCTCCATAGAAACAAGCAGGTGAAGGACCCCCAACCAAAAAGTTACATAGTACAACTTTAAATACAACTTCGAGAAGGAGAAACAACTACAACATGGTTAAATCTCTGAAAAGTTGATTTGGCATAATAGTTCTGCTTTAAAAAAGAAATACTGTTTTCATTTATTAAAAAACATAATTCATTATTTAACCCAATTAATTATACATTGTAAACTGCAGAGTCCCCCATGCTGAGGATCTAATTACAGGGTTCAATTGCACCTGAAAATTAGCCATGAATAATAGAAGCATTTAGCCTGGAGACTCAACACAAAGCACTGCACTCCACAAGCCAATGAACACGGAGCAAGAATTCAGGTAAGAAAAATTAAAAAGACGTAATTATTTCATTACAAGTGTTTCATTACACTTCTGCCACAACCTCTTATAAAAGTGTTTATTTTTCCTACAAATGAAGCCCCATTGTAGTACTTTATGACTTTTGGTCTTTAGCAAAAATGAATTCCGGAAGAAACATGAAGTTATTAAAAAGTTTGAGGGTCTTAAGCTTTAGAAATATGATACAGATATCTTAGACTTAGACAAACTTTGCTGATCCACAAGGGAAATTGTTTGGACACAGTAGCTCATAGATCACAATATATTATAACAACAAAGAGCAAAAATATAAATGGTCATAATAATTCAAAAGAAGTACAAGGCGCTGGTCGCCACAGACTGGTAGAAGATTTCCAGTAACTCGTTGCACACATTGAAAGACCTGAGCTTTCATGGCCTTCTTGAACACAGCATTACTGTTGTCCTTCTAGTCCAGCCTGTTGGATACCGAGGTACTTGTAGCGGTGCACTCACCACATCATGGCCCTGGATGTTGCCAAAACAATTCTGGTGTGTTTGAGCAAAAAATTGTCTCGCTCCAGCACAGATATATGATATAAGCCGCTCTTGAGGTGAAAATAATTATCTGCATTTAATTATAAAGTGTTTTAATGTCTGGACATCAGGAAGTGTAACGTTTGTGAACAAGTTGGTTGGAAGAGGATCTCAGTTTTGAAAAGGGACGCTTCTTTTTCTTTGTAATTTTCACACATTTTTACACTGATTAAAGTTGAACCAACACAAGAATCAGCACAGAAGCAGAGCAGGAAACACAAGTGAGAGCTCTGTGCACAAAAACAGATTTGGCATCATAATAACAGTTATTTTTTTACATAATTATTATTGTAGTGAAATGTTTTATTTACATTTTGAATCATTTCATAGGGTAAACACACTTATATTCTCATTTTGAACTGTTTTAGCCTTGGCCATTTCTCTCTGTGATTAGTCTGTAAATAAAATGAGTTCTTACATTTGCTTCTGTCAATAAACAAATATAAAGAGAAAAAAGTTTCATCAACTAGCTCTGGTCTCTGAAAGTTGTGAAAAGCACTTCTAAACTCATCACGGCGTATAATTAGGAAGGTCGAAATACATAAGATAAGTGAAAAATAACCTTGGGCAACTGCAAACAATTTATAAGACTGTAAGAATCAGGTACCATGTCTTTAAAATATTTTCTCTAATAAACTCCATCTTCTGCTGCAAAGTGTTTTTCTTATTACACAGTTCCCTAGACCGCGGTGCATTAGAAATAGCTGTCAGAAATTTGAGCTAATTAGCCTTGTTGATGATAAAATTAGCATTCCTTTAATATTGGTAAAAAAAAAAAAAAAAAAAAAAAAAGATGCAGACTTGTTAGCAACATGTCATATTAATGAAATGGTTTGCCTAAAAGAAATCAAGATATTGACTCCCAGACTTGCTAGTTCATAAGTTAAAAGTATACTGCAATAAAGCACTCCCCTGTAAATACATGCAGACAAAGTACTGTATACGAGTACTTTCACCAATCAGAGCAGGCTGTGACCGATTAACCAGACTCACACCAGATCGATGTGTGTAGCACTTTTACACATTATCAGTCGGGAATGGCTCTAGCTGAAAGTGACTGGAAAATGAGGAGTGTCATGACGACTATTTGAATCTGATTGTTCGAAGCGTCACAACAGTGGAACAAGTCAAAAAATCAAACTTTTGCTACATCCAGTTGAGAGAAAAGCTCAGACATCATCTCCACAAATGCACAAAGGACTTAACTTCTGCATGTTTTTTCACAAACTAAATAGTCTGTATTGATGATCCAATAGGCTGAAGTATGTCTGCTTGTGTGGACATGTTTGTTTTGGTTCATTCGAGTTTCACCTTTGGCTTCCGCACAAGCCTCGGTGCTGCTCTGTGATTGGTCCACCCCCAGTTAACCGTACATGGAGTTTGAACGCACAAATATCACGAGAAGCTGAGCACGATTAAGGCCCGACCCCAGTGCGCGCTACCAGGGCTGGACTGGGACAAAAAAACGGCCCTGGCATTTTTGGCTTAGACCGGCCCCTCATAATTAGCGAAGCGTTAATATCCCCCCCATCTAGACAATTCACGTAGGTCACCTGTTTTGGCTTCAAAGAAAGTTGAGCGATTTTCATGCCTGTCCATCACCTAAAAGTCCCGGTATTATCCCAACATTACTCCCTGTTTACCTGCTGTGCCTGTGCTACACTTCCCTGGTCACTCTGTCCTTCGGGTTCCATGTCCACAGTCTCGGGCTGCTCCTCTCCCTGTCCACCTTCAACCTGGGCTGCAGAGGACGTGGAGGCTACAGCAGCCCCTCCAGAGAATATGTCTGTTATTTTAGAACATTTTGCAGCGTCTATAGCGAGATATTTTAATCTTCTCCGGCACCACCTTTCTTCCACTTCTCCATGTTTCCACGCTCAACACTATAAAACTGGCAGGGAACAGTGCAGAGAAAGGGGTGGGGACGCTCTCATAAGCGACTATATCCTGATTGGTTTAGTCCACTGTCTATATTGAAGATGGACCAATGGGCCGCCCCCTCTAAATTGTGGGCCGGTCAACAAGAAAAAACAACAACAGCATCGGCCTCTAGGTCTGTCGGCCCACCAGGAAAATGCCCGGTATGCCCATTTACCAGTCCAGGCCTGCGCGCTACATTTACTTCTGTTTACTTGAATTTTGGGCCGGTCTTGTTCACACCTCACATGAGCCGCGTGAGAGGCCGTCAGCTGAACCTATTTCCATGACAACACGCTTCAAGTGGACAAAGCCCCGTGAATGCACAAGCACGCACTCACTTCCCTTCTGCTGTCTTTGCGGGTCTTTTCTTTCACCTGGATTTACTTCATCAGTATATCGCTTCAAAATGTGTTACTGTGACAAGCCTAAACAGAACACCATTGACGTCAGCAGTAAAAGAGCTACACTCATGATCATAGACCGAGAAGAGCCCAGGTGATGTGGATTACTTTGGAGCCACTTTGCAATTCTAAAGCCCCCTCCGAAAATCATCTCGCGAATGAGCAGAAAACCCCACAAGGACGGCTGTTAGCACGCGTCTGATGCGATGTAAATCCGGTGGATCAAGAGCAAACACGTTTAGCTGTTAAAATCCATTTCCTCCACTTCCTGCATTTCTTTGCTGCAGGTCACAGGTTATGTCACAGCTGCTCTGTCGTGTCAGCTTTTTACAGGAACAAGGACACAACCGGGGTACTCGAAATATCTTGAAGCACAACCTGGCAAAATGTTCAATCTGAAATGAAATAGTTGGAGCAAAAAGACTTTTAGCAGAATATTTTCAGCCAATTAGGGCAAAGGCTCAAGGTATTTACGTAGCAAAACTACTAAAAAAAAGAAAAGCAAGATTTGTTGAAGGACCTACTGTGTATTACGCAGTTTACTGATCTGTTACAGAGTTGTTTCTTCATCACAAACACACCTGGAGTTGTGTTTTGTTTCATTCACACATGTTTAGCACACAAACCTGCAGATTTAGGCTCCTCTTTAGGTTCCTCTCAAACTGAAATCAACAAAACACAACTCCATGTATTTTTTATTGACGAGGTAACAACATTATAACACAAGAGTCCATTTTGCGTAATATAGGACCTTTAAGGAGCTGACGTTGCTAAAAAGGCAGTCTGTTCCTCTGAGCTATAAAAGTGTGAGACTGTTTGTGACTATATTTTCTCTATCCTGCTGTTTACGGCTATTTCTTTTTCTTTGGCAGCAGCTCAGGCGGTTCTTGTATCCTCATCTTTTTCACTTTAGAGCTGCTTGTTCCACTACACACTACACTGCTGCTATATCTGAGCCATTTTTCATCCGGAGTGAAAAAATAACACAGAGCCTCAACTTGACAGTGTACTTCAACTTTTCTACTTAGATGTACTTTGTTTCCAGGCTGTTGGAGGCACTTTTTGACATGTGTGAATTGCTGTGAATGTATGGTTTCTTTATGAAGTTACTGTATTCTGTGTGGGAGAAACATTAGTTCTTATTCAGTACAATGTAGTTCTTAAAGGAAATGTAAGATTTTGATTTTAAATTAGACTTAGACAACCTTTAATGATATTAAACCAAAGATGCTCATTTTGTCTTGTTCTTAGAGGGGAAACAGGCCGGGCTTTTCACATTCGAAAAAAGAACACCAAAAGGAACGTGAAAAGGAAACATCAGGGCGACTTACCAGAACACAAAAAGACAAAGCACTGCAGGAAAACCTAAAATCTGCCATATCAGACCACTGTAAAAGAAATAACCACATTATGGACTGGGACGGGGCACGGGTCATTGGATTGGAGAACAACAAGTTCAAACGCTGGATCAGGGAGGCCATTGAAATCAGGAAACGAGGCATGGACAGCATTAACCGTGATGACGGAGCGTTCCTCCTTTCACACACCTGGGACACCCTCCTCCAAAGAGCACCGGGCGACGGGAGGCGTGGTCAGTCTGAGCAACCTGCCAAGACCATCAGGCTGACCACACGTACAGGAAGTAACAACAGCTGACCACGCCTACCGGAAGTAACAACAACTGACCACGCCTACAGGAAGTAACAACAGCTGACCACACCCACAGGAAGTAACAACAGCTGACCACACCTACCAGAAGTAACAACAGCTGACCACGCCTACAGGAAGTAGCAACAGCTGACCACACCCACAGGAAGTAACAACAGCTGACCTCGCCTACCAGAAGTAACAACAGCTGACCACGCCTACAGGAAGTAACAACAGCTGACCACGCCTACAGGAAGTAACAACAGCTGACCACGCCTACAGGAAGTAACAACAGCTGATATACGACACGTCACGACCAACACCGGGGACAGTTCTGAAGATGGCTCGCAGCAGCAGCTGAAACATGTCAACAAGGTAAATACACGTTACTGTATTGTCTTAAAAAAGAACCCAAGAAGTTAAAAAACTTTAATGATCCACAAGGGACATTACCTGGACACAATAGCGCACACATCACAATATATTATAATAACAAAGGAGAAATGGTAATACATACATTCTAATTAAGTAGCATAAAAGACTGATGTCAAATAGGCATAATTATAAAATATGTACAAGTAAAAATAAAAATATAATATAGTGAGTGGATTCTGGAGTTTCTAAGCTTTTACATGTCCACATACTGAGAATGAGAAAAATATGTACAGTATGTGTCCTATATATGCAGGTTACGACACTGAAAACCAAGGTTCAGTTGTAAATGTAACACATTTTTTAAGTGTTGAATCCAGACCCCTCACTGTAATAAACTGCTGAGTTATGTGAAGAGGTCAGACTGAGGGGAAATGAAGGACTGAGCACACACAGACTGCACAGCTCAGCTCACAGCAGGCTCCATAAATCTGTACATTAGCATGGAGACATCTTCATCAGTGACAGGCCAGAGCCAAGGGACAGGCCATAAGCACATTTAACCTTGGATGGCCTCTCTCGCAGGAGCACATTATACACATGTGATGGGCTTCAGGAGAGCTCATCTATATGCAAAGGGTATGGATACAGTTATGCTTACACCACTTTAAATGGGACATATATTACTCACTGACTTTAAGGCTCTTTATAATGTTATTATAATATTCTGGCATGACAAAAAATAAGTTAAATTTACCACAAGCAAGTCTTAATATTATCTAAAATCTAGTGAGTTTAGTCCACTTCTTTTGATGCCTGTATTTACTGTATTCTTGTAAATAAGTAGCTTTATTTTTTGTGTATTGTAAAAGCAGCACGTTGTGATAAAAATGAGATTTTTGTCATGTTGTCATGCTAGTATTGATTGTGATTTGGTGATATGCCCCAGTTTTACTTTGCCGCATACAAAAGCTGTTCTAAAACCAAGCACGTGAATATTACCAACGTGTAAACATGTTTTAACACCTTTTAAAACATGTGTCCAGCCCCACGTAATAATTAAAGATGCACGCAGCATTAAAGGCTCGCGACCGTCTTTTCAAACACCATCCTGCCCCCAAAATACAGTATATACACTATTCATTCCGCTGAGACATTTTCTGGCATTGTCTCGGTCTCATTGTTGTAGCTACATGTATGTCCTCGTTGGCTTTTCTGTCCAGTATGATATGACTTAGACTTAGACAAACTTTATTGATCCAGAAGGGAAATTATTTGGATACAGCAGCTCACTCATCACAATATAATATAATAACAGAGAGTAACACAAATAGATGGTATAGCAAAAAGAGCATGAGACAGTGTCAAATGAGACATAATTATAAAAATAAAAATAAATGTATATGTACAAGTCAAAATAAAATAGAAAAATAAGTAATAAACTATAAAATAAACAATAAAATCACAGATATATACATGAGACAAGAACGATTGACTGATTGACAGGGCATAGGTTATCCGTTACTTGAGATTAAGTTGTTGTACAGTTGTAGGGAGTATTATCTGTTACATAAGGGTGAGTTGTTGTACAGTTGTAGGGAGTATTATAGTATGAATGCAGTCCTGTATCTCTCACTGTTTGAGCGGAGCTGTAGGAGCCTGTTGGAGAATGAGCTCCTCTGTCCCTCTATAGTCTGGTGCAGTGGGTGAGTTGTGTTACAGTTGTAGGGAGTATTATCTCCTCTGTCCCTCTACAGTCTGGTGCAGTGGGTGAGTTGTTGTACAGTTGCAGGGAGTATTATCTCCTCTGTCCCTCTATAGTCTGGTGCAGTGGGTGAGTTGTTGTACAGTTGTAGGGAGTATTATCTCCTCTGTCCCTCTATAGTCTGGTGCAGTGGGTGAGCAGGAGTGTCCATGATGGAGAGCAGTTTGTCCATTGTCCTCCTGTCCCTCCTCCTATATGAGGGATATGTGTACCAAATTTCAATGGTCTACGACAATTTTTTTTTCATCCCAGTTAACCAAACCCCATGTATTTCTATGATAAAAAAGTGAAGGTGTATGGAGTAAAACATAGTGGAGCACTTCCTGTATTGCTATATAACATCAGAAGGTGGAACAGTTTGAAAGAAGAACTCAGCCTAAATATGCAGGGTTTGTGTGAATGAAACAAAACACAACTCCAGGTATGTTTGTGATGCCAAAACAACATTGTAAAACAGATCAGAAAATAGTGTAACATGAGTCCTTTAATGAGTGACAGGCCCGAGAAAACATGCAGCTACTGGTGATGTTCAAAATGTTGTTATACACATTTACAAATTAACCTTATCACTGTGCGCGCTCTCCTGTTAAATCTGTAGAACATAAGCGTGTCCTTTCTCTTCTGATCTCTCCATCTGTGCCACTAATGGAAAACATCAATCTGCCCCATCAAACTGTCAGCTGCTGATTGGTGGAGAAATGTCCCTATTAATTATCTCAATATGGCACCAACCAATCAGAGCACAGTTACCGTATGTCCTTGATTAGAATACCAAATGTCATCTCTTGTCTGAGCTTGTACTGACCGTATGTTCTTTTGACATCACCATCTCTGACCCACCTGAGTGTCCCGCATGAAGGTTATGAGTCTGTGGAGATGTCTTGACTTTGTATAATTTGTACTTTTGGGGCGTATTTATCGTGGAGAAAAATACCGCATACTAATTTGCGATCAAAATGTGCGTCTTTCAGAGGTGGGCAAACAGGTGGAGGTTTTTAAAGGCGCACTGTGCAACTTTTCTGGTGGAAGGTCTGCCATTAGCTTGTCATTGTTTTGCCTGGAATGTTTCACAATATGGCGTTAAACAAATATATATTGTATGTATTCAGTTGCAGGTGTCTTTATTCTTAAAACTACAATACAAACATGCATGATTACTGTGAACGTGCTTACTTCTCCACAGATATGAAATGTAACTTGGCCTTGTAATGTGAACGGTTGGAACTGGATCTCATTTTCAAAAGAATTTAATCTTTTTCTGTCAAAATGTTAATAATTTTTATACTGATTAATCTTAAATCAACACAAGAATCAGCACAGAAGCAAAGTAGGTAACGTCCAAAAAAGTACATTTTGCATATATTGTCTTTGTGTCTCTTTGTTTGCATCGTGCAGAAGGGAGCAGTCGAAAACACAAATAAAAGTTTGACCCTGAAGAGCTGAAAGTCCTCATAGAAAGAGCCAATGCTCACCATCACCATCTCCAACACAGAAAACTGATGGTGAGAAGATGTAAAGGTGTTCAGCAGGAGGTCACTGAGTCAGGGGAAAGTAACTTAAACTCTGAATGAAATACAAAAGTGTCAGGATGTATGCCTCAGAACAGAAATAAAGTTTGCATTTAAAAATCCATCTGAATAAAGTGAACACAACTTTGGGAACTGACTCATTTCTTTTAGTTGAAGAACATAAGTTTTTTTGTTTGTTTTTTGGTGAAGATTTCAGCCAGTCATCCAGACTTCAACATCTTCCTCACTTCCTCAAACATAATTGTGTAAACAGTCTCCTTAAAATAACTTAACACATCTGTTTTTCTCCCATCTGTTTTTAGCTTTGATTTATCACATTGATAAATTTATGTGTTTACATTTCCCCCACTTTGTACCAAAAACAGCCCTGCCAGGCATGGAGAACAAACAGGGACGGATTGGCAATCTGTGCGTTCTGGAAAAGTCCAGAACGGCCGTTGGTCGGCCGGCCCTTTTTTTTTTGTTGACCGGCCCTGTTCAATAATCAAAATGTCGAGTCTAACACCTAACAGCCAGAGGGCGCTAATACGATAATTTGTCAATTAGTCAAACATAGGCCTACATTCTTCAAGTCTAAAACCCAACAAAGAAGAATTAAAATGGCAAGCAAGAAGCGCAAGGAGAAAGGTGGATGGCAGAAACTGAGAGACAAGAGAGACAAAGAAGTTATTGGAAAACGAAGCATCCAAATGTAGAAAGCTCACGGAGCTTTTCGATCAAAGTGGTGCCACCAACAGCAGCAGCAGCAGCAGCAGTGGCAGTAGCAGTAGTAGTAGCAGCGGCAGTAGTAGTAGCAGTCGGCTACTACTACTACTACTACTACTACTACTACTACTACTACTCACGCAAACTGTTACAGGACCTATATTACACTGTTATGTTTTGTTTCACTCAAACTTGTTTAACACCCTGTGTATTTAGGGTGACTTCTTCTCTCAAGCAGAAAACACTTTGTTCCACCTTGTGATGTCACTGCTGTGCTCTATTGTGTTTTTAAACTCCATGCACCTTCACTAGAATCATTTGGATAATTTCAGCCCTGGAACTGCCAATCTCTACTGAATGAAACGTAGCTGTTAACTTGAAAACTACCGCTTCATGACATCACAAGGTGGAACAGTGCATTTTTAGCTTTAGAGATGTAGACAGACTACTAATAAAGGATTACTCAAACATGTGTGAATGAAATAAAACACAACTCCAGAGGTAACAGCATTATAACATGGTTTAAAGCTCACAAGAGTCAATTTTGCGTAATATAGGACCTTTAAGCTCTAAAGTTGGACACAGACTTAACGCACAAATGGCCTAGTTAGCGGAACACTACCTCTGATAACTGCTTGTAAGTACGTCATAGTTCAAGTTCTTTAATTTCCATTTCACAGTGACATTTCTCTTAAATCATCACCTCTATCTTCTCTTTCCTCTTTCCTCCATAACTCCTCAGAGCAGCTCCTCACAGACACATCCTGATCATTCCATGTGCTCTGGACCGTGAGCTCATTTTCTGTGGAAATTCTAAATCCCTTTGTGTTCCTCTTTTTCGCTCTTATCTCTCTCTCATTTCATTTGTCTCTGGATTAAACATGGATTCTTTAAAGGATATGTGTTTTTAGATACATCTTCATCTGCTTCCCCTACTTTAAAGTACTGTATTCGTCATAAATTATACATTTTGTCTTTTGCATTGCAGTAAATTGCACACACTTTTTCCTTTTTTGCAGTATTGCTTAAAGGGCCCATATTACACTTTTCTCATTTATGTTTAAATGTTGTTTCCTCATCACAAATATACCTGGAGTTGTGTTTTGTTTCATTCACACAAGTTTAACAAACAAATCCTGCATATTTAGGTTGAGTTCGCCTCTCTGTACTCCATACACCTTCACTAGAATCATTTGGATTATTTCAGCCCTGGAATTTCCAATACTTGCTGAACTAAAGGTAAAATGTAGCTGTTAACTTAAAAACTACCGCTTCACGACATCACAAGGTGGAACAGAGCATTTTGAGCTTTGGAGATGTAGACAGACTAATAATAAAGGGCTACTCAAACGTGTGAATGAAACAAAACACAACTCCAGGTGTGTTTTTGAGGAGGTAACAACATTATAAGATGACTTAAAGCTCACAAGAGTCAATTTTGTGTATTATAGGGGTGTAAAAATGTAACAGAGTAAATAAAAGTTTCCAAATCTGCCTGAAATGAGTCCCCACAATTGCAGGCACGGTCATAACCATGTCCCTTTTAACCTCAGAGGAAAAGCTCCCAAAGGCTCCACCATTTCTTTTTCATTTGTTTCTTTGTCCAGCCCATCTTACCCATCTTATAAAAACATTTCTATAAGGTTAAGGTACACTTGTCCTCTGCATTTGATCCATTCTTCATTACAATTGTGGCATTCTGTCATGACCAGTGGGCGCCGCAGAGCCTTGCCCGGGCACCCATGTCCGTGATCTTGAGCTAGTCTTGGTCATGACTGCCTTAGCTGGAGGATTTGACTATTGTGCATGTTTTGGATTGATGGGAAAAAACGAAGTGCTCAAAGGAAACCACCCAGACACTGAAATATGCAAACTCCAAACATAAAGGTCTGTGCAACCCAAGAATTGAACCCAAACCTTCTTGCTGTGAGGTGAAAGTGCCAGTCACTCAGCCACACGGAGGCACAGCAGTCAATCAACAGGACATTAATGTTTTTTTACAAAATACTCTGCAGGAGGTTTTTTTTTTTTCCCATTGTTATTTTCATTTAGTTTTTTAGGGAGCGTGACAGATTGTCCCTGCTCCCTGCTGTGCTGTTGGCCAATGTGTTAAAACAACAAGGACGCTAAGTGGAAGCAGTGTCTGTAAAACAAACCATGTATTTACACTATGTCTGTACGCAGACGAAGAGGGACACAACTAATCTGGCAGTGATCCAAAGGAGCCATCTGTGTACACAATAAAATACTGTAAATTACTGAGTTGTTAAATGAATCTAATGTAAGCCACAGAAGCCCAAAGCTCCGCGCTCAACATATGGACAGAGACTATTTTAGGGGATCATTCCACACATGCAGAGGTCTCTCACACATTCCCTGTAGACAAGAGACATTACAGATAAAGATGGCTGATGACACACTGACTTTCTCATGTGTGACCTACATAGACACAACACAATCCAAAAGCACTGGACAGAGACAGACACCTGGATGCATTCAGATGTAAAATGGAGTGTGCTAAAGAACATGAGGAGAGCTGTTCTTCTAATCTATGAAAGTCATGTTGGACATGGCATAGAAGATTGATATGTCCCACTTTATGGCTAATATTTCTTGTGTGTGAATTGTTTTAATTGAATCTTTCTATTAGACGTTCACTTGGCAGTATTTCCCACACACTGTACCTCATTGCTCTGGGTGGTAATGCCATGTGTGTGAACAGGCTGTGGGCTGGAGGCCATATGTCCTCACTCTCAATATATCTGTGTGTGTGTGTTTGTGCGTGTGTTTGTGTTTGTGTGTGTGTCCATGCAAACCCTGGCAGAGGGCAGGTGGTCTCATGAGAAATGGCCAAAAAGAACAAAACAGTGATAAGAATCTCTGTCATTACTGTAGAGTACTGATGACTGGTGCTGCCCTGCCACTGGGATCTGACACTTCATCTGCCAAACAAACGTGCAGCATAGAAAGCCAGGATAAGAGGTCTGTGCTCTTTTGGCCTTAAACACATCAGTCCACAGATGTACAGTACAACAATGCTGATTCCACATCATGTAGCTCTGCTCTGAATCATCTCCTGTGAGGGCGCAGACCTTCTCTTACTGGGTGTGTTTCATCTCCGCACGGCAGCGCTGCACAGGGCTGTGGAGCCCCGAGGAGCTCAAGAAGAGCATGTGCAGAGATCACGACTTTGTGACATAAAAGTGCCCATTTAAGACCAAAATAACTCTTTATTCTAAGGCAGGAGCAGATCACTACTGTGTCAAACAATAAACGTTACATGAATGAGTCCAAGTTTTCTCTTTTTGGTGTTTCAGTGACATCAAGTGAAAGTTAACAATCTACTGAACCCAAAAATCAATGCAGCAACTTGTAAATTGATCTATTATAAGTAATCTGATGAAAACAAAGTCACTGTATTTAACAAAGTGAGTGTATTTACTATGTAAATCTGGTTGTAGTTCACATTCTCCTCTTTAGAACATTCTGAACTGTGGAGCGTGATCAGGCCGGGCACCAGCCGAGACTCATGTGGCATCAGCCCATAAGATCAGGCCTGTCCGCTCTATCTTGATGCCAGCACTGCAGCCATAGAACAGAAAGAACGATTTTTTGTGTGAAATCATTCTGCTCTTGTTTGGCTGACAGGGCACCTACAGCCTTCAGAAAGGTTGGATTGGTTTTTTCTCTTTCAACATTCTGTTCTCAAAGCATATATAGCCTAGCCCGCTCCAGGCTTGTGCTCCTCGTGTCACCATTAGACTTAGACAAACTTTATTGATCCACAAGGGAAATTATTTGCACCATCACACTGACATTTGCTTGTTTATTCTTTTTTTAATTGTTACACATCTGCAAGCATTTCACATTTGTGTCATTTGTAAAAAAAAAAAAAAAAAAACTAAAGTGAAAGTATTGAACCAAAACAAAACAAATGTGATGTGGTGGCAGTAGAGAAGAACTTCACAGCCTGTCCACTTGTATCTTCACTTTCAGCAATTTGTTCCAACATGCCACTGTTAGAAGATATACTTGGATTAAACACAGAGAAAATGCCTTGTACCCTCTGAAACTAGTGCGATCAGGTGGTAACAATATGGTGTATTGCGCCGGAATCCATCAAAAAACATTCTTTTTCTGAATGTCAGCCTTTGTGACCAGTGCGGTGTGGAATAACTCTCACTCCTCCCATGTGTTCTTTGACCAGACGTTTTGAAATATCCACTGCCTTTTCCACATACAGTACATCTTTACCACCTTTGCTCTTCTATGACATTCCTTTGAGATGATTCTTCTTTGATGCTTTTTTCTTCCATATTTCAAGACTAAAGTCACATATTGTTGGTGACGCTCTGTCCGAATGTCCACACTATTCCTTACTTAAAGCACAGTGTAGGGGTCGAGCCATTTTTAGTGGTGTCTGAATGTATTTATTTTATTTTTATTTATTTATTTTAAGCAAATTAATGAACACAAGAATACAAGAGCTCGAAAAGGAGTGGGAAGAAGAAAACGTATTTAAAGTTTTGGAAATGTCCAGTTGGTGAAAAAGTAGTGCACTCAAAAAAAGAAAACAGATACCTGCACTCAAGTGTGGTGAAGTAAAAGTAAAAAGTATCCACCTTATAATGTACTTAACTATACATTTTAGGTATCTGTACTTTACTTAAAGGTGCACTATGTAACTTTCTGGTGGAGGGTCCGCCCCCTGCTTGTCTTCATGGAGATGTGAGAATGTCAGTATGGCATTCAACATATATATTTCCAAGGAGACAAGTCCACAATGCCTCCAGGCCAAGTTACAGGTCAGATCTGTGGAGAGGTGTACTCATTTACTGTAGGAATGCTTGTTTTTCGTAGTATTTTGAGCACTAAAACACCTGTAATTGAATAAATGCAGCATAGGTGTTTAATGTATACTGTGAAACCTTTCAGACAAAGCAAATATATCTCCATGGAAACTCGTTGTGGAGCCTCTTTTAAGTACAGTCCTTTACTACTTTTAGTTTGATGAGGGGTTAGGGACTAGAGCGGACATGGGGATACAGCCTCAGTCACAGGGAGAACTGAACCACTAAACCACCGTCCGTTCCCAAGATGGAAAAAGTCTGTTCGTATTTAATTACGTAACAATCAAGACTCATTCCTGTGGGGCTTCTGAAACATTTTCTCAGTGAAACGAGTCTTTGTAAAATGACTGGGAGTGAGATAGACAGTTTCCATTACCAGCTCCTTGTAATTAAAGGATTTATACTAATAGCACGTTTATCATAATTCCTGTTGGCCCTGACAGCTTATTTCATTTCTGACCAGTGTTTCATTTAAAATCCTTCAGGTTGAAGCTGTGTCTTTGCCTCCACATCAAACCAACTGTAATGAGATGGTCCTGCTACGTGTTCACAAATGACCCTGAGGAATGGTAAAGGTAAGATTAAACTGTAGCTAAGATCATTTCACTTGGCTTTTACTGATAAAGACGATTAGAGCAGGAGAGACTTAAAGGTGCACTGTGTAACTTTTTGGTTGGGGGTCCCTCACCTGCTTGTTTCTATAGAGATGTCATTGCCCCGCCTGGAATGTTCCACAGTATGACATTAAACAGATCTGCCTTACATTTGTTAAATTGCAGGTGGTTTTATAGCTCAAAAATACCTAGAAACACAGACACAGGCATAGTCAGAATGGTAGTTTTTGGTTGCCTCTCCACAGATCTGACCTGTAACTTGGTCTGGTTTGAGCTCCATGATGATAGAAAGGTTTAATGCCATACTGTGAAACATTCTACAAAGCAATAACATCTCCATGGAGACAAGCAGGAGGCAGACCCTCCATTTTTCAGAATTTTGAATCGATTTAAAGTCTTTAACGCAGAATCATGATCATTTTAAGATTTTATTTTTTCAAATGCCCTACTGCACATACAATTTGTAAACCTGAACATGGGGTGCTCTTGTTGCTGATCCTTCCTTTGTCTTTTGTGTTTTTATCTCAGAGCGTGTTCTGTTTAAATTTATCAAGCATACTGGAACATAAAGTTACCCTCCAGCAAATTCAGTTCCTCGTCTCTGCTCCAGTGAGCCGGTGAAAGCCTATTACATTTTACAAAATTCTCTGTTAAAACTTTTGATGGCCCAGGACTCAAACAGCAGGAGGTTAATAAGGTTTTTGTACTGTATTACTGACCATAATTACTGTGTCTGAATCATCAAAATTCAACTGAGCTCCAACCACTTCTCATTTCATTAACTTGTTTTAATTCAAATTATAGTATGTTTTTACCCCTTTTAAAGTTTGCTCCTGACTAGAACCTGGAATACACAGAATATACGCTTCTCCAATACATTAAAAGATGTGATTCTTGTCAGTGTTGAATCTCCCCGAGTTCAGATGGTTGTGATTGACAGGTGAATTAGCCAACCAAAACAAATATGATGGCTTACAAGGAAAGAATAAAATAAAATGACTGGGACTGAAACATTGTGAATTTCTGCAGAATCAATGAGAAAAACCCTTTTAATCTGAGGTGAGAGAAGTGAGAGAACAGTGATTTTGTTCTAAATGATATGTGGCCAATGAGCTCCTTTGTTTCACATGCATCACTGAAATAAACAAATCTGATTGGACGGTCATGTTTGGTTCTGCCTTGAGATGCAGCAGAGGGAGTGGTGACCAGACTTTATTTTTGACACAGAGGGATATTAGACCTATTATTCTAGATTTTCAAAGGCAAAGAACCTTATATAATAGAGGTAATCCAAATGAGAAGCAGTTCAAAGCAAAAATAACATCATCGTGATTTTCAAAATGGGCCAATCAGACGCACCAATCACACACCACATGACTCACTCTCTCACACAGACCTATACACTGCTGCAGCTACTTTGGGACTTATAGCAATAGCCTTGTTTAAATCCTCTTGCACCATAAAGGCTCATTTCTGCTTCACTTTCGTACTTAAACAGATCTGTGCGTGTTAAGTATAGGCTGGGCTGGAGGGACAACTGTAATGCTGTCTACAAGAAGAGCATGAGGAGACTCTACTTCTTGAAAAAGCTCAGGTCTTTCAATGTGTGCAGCAAGTTACTGGAGATTTTCTACCAGTCTGTGGAGGCCAGCGCCCTGGACTTCGCTGTGGTTCTGCTGGGGGAGCGGCACGAGTAAAAGGGACACTGGGCGGATTGACAAACTGATCCGTAAAGCTGGACACGTGATCGGCTGTGAGCTGGAGACATTTGTGAGGGACAGGAGGACACTGGACAAACTGCTCTCCATGATGGACACTCCTGCTCACCCACTGCACCAGACTATAGAGGGACAGAGGAGATAATACTCCCTACAACTGTACAACAACTCACCCACTGCACCAGACTATAGAGGGACAGAGGAGCTCGTTCTCCAACAGGCTCCTTCTCCGCTCAAACAGTGAGCGATACAGGACTACATTCATACTATAATACTCCCTACAACTGTACAACAACAGTCTTAAGTAACGGATAACCTTATGCTGTGTTAATCAGCATATTATTTGCACTGTCGTTCTTGTCTCATGTATATAGTGGTGATTTTATAGTTTATTTTAGTTTATTACTTATTTTTCTATTTTATTTTGACTTGTACATATACATTTTATAGTTATGTCTCATTTGACACCTGTCTCTTGCTCTTTTTGCTATACCATCTATTTTTGTTACTCTTTGTTATTATATTATATTGTGATGTGTGAGCTACTGTATCCAAATAATTTCCCAAAGTTTGTCTAAGTCTAATTAAGTCTAAGTCTAGTGACCGTCATTGCAATTATACTTTTTAATGTCAAGTCTGCGTTCTAAAAGTTAGTTTGAGAATTTACCAAAATGGATGAAATACAACAACAAATAAACATGGAGGCGCCAAAGGTAGGATGAAGATCACATCTGTGGGAAAAGAGCCCAGAATGAGGCCATGAGGTGAGAGAAGCGTTTATTTGTTCTCGTCATTTTTTAAAAACTTGAGCTTCCCCTGTCGAGCTGTGTTCACTACTGTCCCTAGTGGTCAGCTCATGTACAGCTCCATTGCTGAGATTCCAAACTTTTGACTGGCAGTGTACACAATGGAGATTTACTCAACAAATTTACTCAACAAACTGCAACTGTGAAACCCGCCATGTCTTTTTTCACTAAGAAATTGTGGAAAATAGGCAAGAAAAATGCCACGAACCTGAAGGATTATGAATATGTTCTGTATGTATGTGTGTGTCACTACTAGGAATGCATCTATCCAGTTTTTTTCAGTTCTGATACCGATTTCGGTACTATAGCTGTGAGTATCTGCCGATTCCCAATATCAAACCGTATACCAGTGCAGAGACTGAAAAGAGCATTTATTTCCTTTAAACAAAATAAAATAAGGCAAATCTGATCTAAATGTGCTTATCTCTCCAGTAACTAAACTAGGATATCGACTGAACCGATATTTGGAAGCCAATTATTTTAGTATTGGTATCAGCCCATCTGAGAAACTGTTAAAAACCAGTTAAAAACTGGACCCGAATATGCAGACAAAAAAACGTCTTGAGGGGTGTTGAAGCTGGCTCCACCAAAAAGTACTGAAAGACGGACAAAAAAAGGCAGGTAAGGTAAATAATGAGGAGTGAGTACACGTCCAAACACGTCTAATGTTTTCGTGGCTGTTTCTTACCCTGTGCAGTTGAATACCTCTCCTATTTTGCACCTAATGTGAATCGGACTCTGCTGTTAAAGGGCCCATATTACGCCATTTTCTGATCGATGTTATAATGTTGTTTCCTCATCAAAAGCATACCTGGACTTGTGTTTTGTTTCATTCATTCATAGCCATAGAAACAAGCAGGTGACGTAGCCCCAACCAAAAAGTTACACAGTGCACCTTTAGTCCCGGATTGCATGTGGCATTTAAAGTATCCAAGAACTTCTGTTGGAGAAGCTGTCCCGAGTTGCTTTCAGTGTTTTGGGGCTGGTGTATTCTTTGTTTTCGTAGTGTTTTACCACTGGGTAGTTTGTTTCGGTAGAATTTTAAACTTCTTGTTTTCACCTTTTGTCCTCTGGCCGATTTGCTCATTTGATTGGATCCATCCTCTCAGCAGTAATTATACAGGCGTCATGTCAGGAGCTGTCACAACACACAGAGCAGGGATATGAGTGTGGAAGTGTGGAGGGGGCCTGCTCTCTCACTCTGCCCAGGGAGGGAGCTTCTAATTGGGCTGAGAGGCGGGAGGCGCAGGCTTCAGATGCTGCGGGTCTGGACTCAAGATTCATGTTTGAGAAGTGCTTTGAGGGCTGAATCTTAAACGTGCACTGTGTAACTTTCCTGGAGAGTGTCCACATCCCGTTTGTCTCCATGGAGATGTTAATGTTTTGGTTAAAAGGTGCATTGTGTAACCTTTCTGGTGGAGGGTCTGTCAAATTGTTGTCTAGTTATTATTGCTTTGTCTGGAATGTTTCACAGTGTGGCATTAAACCTTTCTATCTTCATGGAGACCAAACCAGACCAAGTTACAGGTCAGATCTGTGGAGAGGCGACCCCGCTCACAGTCAGAATGTCTGTTTTTCTAGGTATTTTTGAGATATAAAACCACCTGTTGAACAAATGTGAGGTAGAGCTGTTTAATGTCATACTGTGGAACATTTCAGACAGAGCAATGACATCTCCATAGGAACAAGCGGGTGACGGACCCTTCACCAGAAAAGTTACACAGTGCACCTTTAAATTAATTTGTCTTGTATTTACTCAACTACAAGTGTTATTTATTGCTAAAAATATCTTTAAAAAAAATCTTTCTTACAGTGAGTGGGGTCGCCTCTCCACAAATCTAACCTGTAATTGTCTTGCAAGTCTCCATGGAGATTCTTAAATTTATGGTCATACTGTGGAACATTCTAGGCACATCTCCATGGAGACAAGCAGGTGACAAGCTACACAATGCGCCTTTAAAGTACTTTAAAGTAGTTACTGGTAATCATAATTTTGTTCTGACTAAACTGAAAGCTGCAGCCAAATAAGTACAGGAAAAAGGAAAGGAAAGGAACAAGATGAACCAATCCTCCAGGAGCAGAATGTTCCCCATTGAAATATGCATTTTCTTGTCATTAGTGGCTGTTTATTCCAGTATTTACTTGGGGCATGTCTGCACAGTGCACCAAAAGCTATTGCAGGAACATTGAGAAATTTTCCCCATAAATAGGAAAAGAAAACCATCTCTGCTTACTTATGGCAGGTGTAATGCTTCTTTGTATTAGGGACAATCATCCATTATATTAATACTTAAAGGATCCATATTACGCTATTTTCTGAGCTGTTATAATCCTGTTTCCTCATCAAAAACATACCTGGAGTTGTGTTTTGTCTCATTCACTCGTTTAATACACAAACCTTGCATATTTACACAGTGCTCCATTGTGTTTTTAAAATCCGTACACCTTCACTCGAGTTATTTGGATAATTTCAGCTCTGGAGTTGCCAATCTCTAAAGGTAAAATGTAGCTGTTAACATGAAAACTACCGCTTCATGACATCACAAGGTGGAACAGAGCATTTTGAGCTTTCGAGATGTAGAAAGACTAATAATAAAGAGTTACTCAAACATGTGTGAATGAAACAAAACACAACTCCAGGTATGTTTCTGAGGAGGTAACAACATTATAACATGACTTAAAGCTCACAAGAGTTAATTTTGGGTAATATAGGACCTTTAAAGCTGATTGGGTGAAGCGTCACAACACTGGAACAAACAGAGAAATTAAAGGTTAAGGTTAGTTTATTGTCCCCATGGGGAAATTTGACCTCTGCATTTGACCCATGTTGCCAGGGTGGCACAAGCGATCCGTATTTAAAGGTGTATTATGTAACTTTTTGGATGTGGGTCTGTCACCTGCTTGTTTCTTTAAATATGTCATTGCTCTGCCTGGAATGTTCCACAGTATGACATTAAACAGTTCTACTTTACATTTATTCAATTACAGGTGGTTTTATAGCTCAAAAATACCTACAAAAACAGGCATTCTGACTGTGAACAGGTCGCCTCTCCACAGATCTGACCTGTAACTTGGTCTGGTTTGGTCTCCATGGAGATAGAAAGGTTGCCATACTGTGAAACGTTCCAGACAAAGCAATGACATCTCCAAGAAGAAAAGCATTTCACGAACCCACAAAAATTACACAGTGCACCTTTAAATCATTTTATCTCATACAGTATTTTGGCGTATCAATGTCACTTATTTTACTGAACAAAAACGCACTGATTGCAGATTTAAAATGTTTATCTATACGTTTATGATGACACTACTAGCATAAAGTGTCATTTATTTTATATTTATTTTATTTTCATCTAGTTATAGCAGTCATGGTTGTTATTTTTGTCTAATTTCTTATTGTTTGTCTTATATTTCTAGTTTTTTTTAGAGTATGGGGCCAAACATTGTCACCATACTCTCCTTTATTAATGGGAAACACTGATCCATCTTCAGTGCAATGTCAACACAAACATTTCCATTAGATGTGCGTATGCTCAGAAATCATCTCATCCTTTAAACTCCATCTCACAGCTCACTGCTTTAGCAACAAATCCAGTAGAAGAGAAGAAGAAGGTAAGAGGAACGCTAATCAGGGACCGAGACACAAAAGAGGAGACACGGACAGAGCTGTCTAATTAAAATAATGACATAAAACTACATTAATAAAAAAAAAAAAAAAAAGGTTATGAGCTGAAGCCTCTCCAGGGAAGGTTAGAGTCCAAGTGTCTCATTCGTCACAAAGAGGAAATTAAATTAGATTCCATTCTTTCATTTAGATGTTTATTTGTGAATCGACCTTGGGCTGAGCGCCAGGGAAAGATCCAGGTATGGTAATGTTTGTTAAAAGGTGCATTGTGTAACTCTGGAACGTTTCACAGGATTGTATTAAACCTTTCTATCTTCATGGAGACCAAACCAGACCAAGTTACAGGTCAAATCTGTGGAGAGGTGATCCCGCTCACAGTCAGAATGTCGGTTTTTCTAGGTATTTCTGAGCTCTAAAAACACTTATACGTATTTAATAAACGCAAGGTAGAGCTGTTTAATGTCATCTATAGGTGACAGACCCCCAACCAAAAAGTTACACAGTGCACCTTTAAACAACATGCTTACCTGTGAAAAGTGATAGAAGTCTCAACCCAAACCTGAGCCACGATTTCTGTCTGCTTCACTGTGTCAGACATTTTACGCTGAGATGGTAAAAGAGATGTGCATTCAGAGCTTATGGTGCGTTCAGGGTTGGTGAAAAGTTTGGGGAACTTTAAAACCAGGTGGAAGCCCAGAGAAATACGTTAGAGATAAAGGAGGAGGTTTTGTTTTGGCCCAAGGCTCTTGTGGCAAACAATTAAACATCAGACTGACCACAGAGAGTCACATACATTTGGTTTAGTATATGTCCAGGAAAGGAAATGTTCCAAGGTGAATTTATTTAGAACTGTGTACAGATAGTAAACCTAACTATCCCTACATCAGTCCATGTCAGTTCTGCAATGAAGACACAGCATTTATACTCAGACAAGTTACAAACTCCCCCTTCAGGGCGCTGTCACTACACAATCAAATAATGAAGCTACTACACATTGCGTCAGATTTGTCAAGTGCTGTTGATAGTTTTCTGTCATGTTTTTGTATATTTATGGAGAATTTTCGTGTGGGAGCATAGATGACGTAAGCTTGTGGCCTGAGCATTGGACAAAATCTTACAGCTAACTATAAGGAGGGTTTGAATACAGCCTTTGATATTACTGAAACAGGCATGTATGACACCTAAAACTTCTTCAGGCGTATTTTTGATGAGGGAGTAATGTATAACAAGATAGAAACTATTTTAACAATAGGTTGAATGCATTGTGCAACCTTTTTCATCAGTTTTCTTTATTTGTACTAAAACTGAACCAAACAGACGTCTTCCAAAACCAGTATCACCACCGTACAGCATCACTGTCCAAAATAGTGTCTCTGTGGGACTGTGTTTTATCAGTATGTTCCCACAGCGCTGTTTTCTCACATTTAAAATCTATATTTTACAGTAATCTGCTAAATCAACCTCAATCAACCTTGAGTGATGGACCTTCAGGCTCCTGTTAGGAAGTCCTCAGTGTTAATCTGAAGTGTTTACCAGTGCTTTGAAGAGGTAATTCACCTTATTGTAGAAAAAAAAAAACCATCACTCTCATTAATGTTTTATTAAAAAAGAAACACAAAAAAACACAATTATATCAAAATGATGTATGAAAAATTATCCGACCTTGTACTGACAGCATATTTTGCAACAGCTAATTAAGACCCATATTTCTTTGCTGTCTCTTGCCAAAAATGAAGAATAGTTAACCCAATCAGTCTTTTCAAACAAGCCCTAAAAGGTATCTTCAAAACTCTCCCGTAATTTATGTACTCAGCCAAGTCTGTACCCAGTGTTTTTCCATGTATTTTCCCCCAGATATATTGTATAAACGCTTCTTGAGGTCAAAATAAGTCAGCTGTGCGGTGTCTGACTCTAACTGAAAAGCGTTATATCAGGAAGTGCACGTTAGCATGCAAGTTGACGCCATCTTTACAGTCGCTGCAAAACTCCACACTGGTCTGCAGTGATGGGAAAAATACTTTGAAACTGTATTTAATTAAAGAATACTGAATACCTGCATTAAAATGTATTTTGTAACATATTCTGACACATGGGCCAATCAGACTACTGTGTTCTGAATACTTTGAATACTTTTACATCGACTTGAATTTAAATTATAGTGTAAAGATGAAACATAGTATTCATAATCACTGTTTTAAAGGATTTTCTGTCACTCACTGGAGATGGAAAAATCACACATGCACTCAACACAAGAGCAGAATTCTCATAGCATTAAGAACAAGATATATAACTTCTTTTACCTGAAATAAGTAATAGTTTGACACTTTGATTGTTGATTCTGTAAAAATCCGAGCTGTTTCTCAGTCCTTTTTATGGATTTTTCTTCTTTCTTGACTGTGATTATTTAATCCGCCTGTCAATCAAACCCTCTGAAATCAGGGAGACGGGATACAGCTCCAGATCCTCTTGTCTTTATAACGTTTTTTCAAAGCGCTTGGTTCTGGCTGGACAGGTAAGTTATTAAGTGATTCCGCCTAACTTTTGAACATTACTAGCAAAGGTCAGTCACTCGAAATCCAACTGAAGAATCTGAAACAGACCATTTAGCTATAAATGGAGCACATTTATGTTATAGACTTGCTTGAGAATAATCAATAATGCGCTCCAATCAGTTTTTATGTCTTGTCAAAGTCCTGACCTTTTAAAGTTCCCGTCTGCTGAGAGCCTGGCCTCAGGGAGAAGTCTTACATCCCATAAAGAGCAGAACATGGGCTCAAATACACCGTCACCATGGGGACCTTAAAACTGTCATCTTGTCATGAAGCTGAAGAACATTACAAGTATAAAAGCTCTGAGTTTTTTTTCTTTTGTCCCACTGGCCGCTTTGTAAAGGCGAACACATGGATCTCATTTACGGACAGGGAGACAGTGAGGAGGACTGATGGACCTGTTCTTCCTTTAGAGAAAAGAGACACACACTTCAATAACAGAGCTTCAGCTGATACATGATGGATAGATTTAAAGATACAGTGTGTAACTTTGTGGATGTGGCGCGTCACCTGATGATTCCATGGAAATAGAAAGTTAAAGGGCCTATATTACACAAAATGGACTCTGGTGAGCTTTAAGTCATGTTAGAATGTTGTTACCTCCTCAAAAACATACCATCTCCAAAGCTCAAAATGCTGTGTCCCACCTTGTGATGTCATAAAGTGGTAGTTTTCAAGTTAACAGCTACATTTTACCTTATGTTTAGTACTGAAATTATCCAAATTATTCTAATGAAGACATATGGAGTTTCAAAACACGGCATTATCATGTGACATCACGAGGTGGAGCAGAGTGTTTTCTGTTTGAGAGTAAAACTCAACCTAAATATGCAGGGTTTGTGTGTTTAACGTGTGAATGAAACAAAACACAACTCCAGGTGTGTTTGTGATGAGGAAACAACATTAAACATAGATCAGAAAATAACGTAACATGGGCCCTTTGGGAAAACGATGTAAATTGATAAAAGTAAGAGCCCCGTGATGAGGCTTAAGAGGGGGACAAAGTGGATGTGAAACAGTAAAACAGCAGAGATAATTGGACTGTAGAGCTTTTAACAGTAATGCTCTGGCAGAGTGCACAACACACGCCTGATCCAAACACACAACACTGTCATGTAATTCAATGGGGCTTTTCAAGTGATTACAGATTCAGATTTCAAGCCCAGACCTTTAAACCTAGACCATGGCTGTGTTGAAAACCGAAACAGCAAAGATGATTTTCTTGTAAAATTAAAAACGAAATAATAATTCGCTTCATCTGATCTCTGTATTTGTGTATCTGTTTGACCATGACCCCAGATAAGTGCGGTACAAATGAGAGTAAATGATCCATGACTAAGCCTGTCACAGTAATTACTATATTAAGTTGAAGTGAGTTTAAATTACAATATTTTTTGAAGGTCAGTATGAAGGTCAGTATTTATTTAACCCTAACCCTAACCCTATTTATTTTGGGTACTTTTTCTTCGTACTAGTGAGAAACTTTTTTTTTTACATTATGATAAAATTTGAACTGTAGAGGGGTGGGGAAATCATTTATTGTAGGCTCAAAATACCTCTTAAGAATTTTCTTAATTCTCCATTATATCGCACAAGATCTGTTATCGTGAAAAAAATAAATAAATGAATAAAAATTTAAACTGTAATTTTTAACAAGTTACCAAGTATAAGATATGGTAGGTATGCAGCTACATGTTAATTATTATCAAAACATGTCAATTGGCTGCTGTGATTGGCTAATACTTCGCTGAGAGTCTCTCCTTTCTCCTTTCCGAAAGATATTGACAAAAGCCATTCCAAATTGATAATGGGGAGAAAAACATGAATAAACTCCAGTTTATTTCCATCAACACAGATCTGTTACATCACTAATAATGAATAAGGACTGTGGACAAAGATATGAGGTTTGAATACGTTCATATCCTGTCGCAGTGACATCCAAAACGCAGTTCAATCCAAGCCTAACCACAGGAGAACTCAGGACTCAGTGAGCCTCCCCCTGGGGATAGCACACTTTGAAAAGCCTGGTTTAAGTGCACCCTTAAAGAAGTGCTCTGTGGAAATATTGTTATATAAATAATTCTACAATCTGAGAGTTCTAAAGAGAAGCAGGAGACTCTGAAGGTCTAAGGTTTTCACACTGCCACAAGTCAGATCAATGTAAAAGAGCATTTGGTCCCGATTCCCGGTAAACGTGCGCTCTGAGAGCGTTTGAAACAGGTGCTCTTGGAACGGCTCCTCTCTAACTCTGGAACAGGACCAGTGTGGTGTGAATATGTCTGACCTCAGGCCGACCTATGCAGAGCTTGGAAATGTGTAAAAAAGTGCTCGAATCGAGTAGGCCTATTTAAATGAATGAATCTAGAGGCACTGGGGTGGCTTCACAGAGAGTTCACTAACATGTGAAAAAGAGCTAAGGCTGGAGGAGTTTATTTACCATCAGTATGTGACCAGGACACATGAACACTCAACACAGCATCGTACTATGGACAATGATGATGATGTAGGTCAGCGGTTTTCAATAGGTGAGGCCCGCCTCCCCTGGGGGGCGCCAAAGAGCCACTGGGGAGGCCTGACACTTACGCGAAGACAAAATAACGGTCCACATCTGTACACATCTGCAGCAGTAGAGATATCAGTAATTGTGCGTGTGTGTATTAGTAAAATGCATCATTTTCTGATTCCATCTCAACAGAAATCAGCAGCAAGGAAGGAGACAGGACCCAGAAATTTATGAATGCACTTAAAAAAAAAAAAAAAAAAAAAGGAAAATACAATATAAAAAAGTACTTTATCAGTTGTTATTGAAACTCATCATTGCCAGGAACACAAAAGATGCATTTACCTCATAGGCCTGTGTGGGGTAGGGCAGGCGGATGGGATTTTGGGGAAGGGGGGGCTCGTCTTTCTTTACCGACTCTAAGGGGAGGCTCACATTCACCCCTGAAAACCCCTGATGTAGGGTAACAACCAGGCAAAAAACAAGAACAACAAGAACCAAACTGGAGGTGTCCTTGGCAGAGTAGAGCAATTTCCCCAGTTTGCTTCCCGTTAGTTTAATTATTTTTGTTTTCCTTTTTACTGAATCTGATGAACATTGTGAATCAACCTCCACACCGGATTAGTTTTTATTTTATCAGTAAGTCCCTTGTAATAAATCTCTTTCATCTGTTAAACCTTGGTCTGAACACTAGAACAAGTTTTCATTCAGCGGTTTATAAAACATGGTAAGACCTGAATTGGATTGATTCCCTTGAGCGCTGTGTGTACTAAGTCTAATTTGTGCTGTTGGGACATACATGTTTCCAGCTCTATACTCTATTAATATCATGCCCTTTGACCTCTGCGTGAAGAGCTGCAGAGGAGGAATACACCAGAACACAGAGGAGCTTTGTCTTGGACTTTTCCATTTGCCTGCAGCAGCTTGTTCACTGTAACTGTAACTTTTTGACGCAAACGGAGCATGCTTCTGTCTGAACGGCTAATCTGCCTGTCAATCACACCCTCTGAAATCAGGGAGGCAGGATACAGCTCCAGATCTACTTGTCTTTTTTAAGTTTTGTCAAAGCGTGTGGTTCTGGCTGGTCAGATAACCTCTGATGTACAGGGGAGGCTTCAATACAAAGACTCGAGAAATAGTTTGACAATGGAAGTGGTTTGAAAATATCATTCTATAATCAGTGATTTGTTCCTGCTCCAGGCGGCTGGGGCATCTGTTCTGAATGTTCTGAGCATGTCCCAACAGGAGGAGGAACCCGGAAAGTCCCAGGACACACTGCAGGGACTATGTCTCTCGGCTGGCCTGGGAACACCTTGGGGGCATTTGGAAGAGCTGGAAGAGGTGTGTGTGGAAAGGGAAGTCTGGGCATCCCTGCACAGACGGCTGCCTCCACGATCCAGCCCAATGGATGTATGAAATAGTTTGTTGCCAATTTCACAAGACAAAACGGCAACATGGATCACCATTGGCTGTCACCAAATTGATAGCTTCTATCAAAAAATGCAGGAAAGAAAAAAAATCAATGCAAGGTTCATAAATCAATTACCATATTACATATGAAATATCACACACACAAACAATTACACTCAATTACAGGTAGCTTCAGTAATGTAACACTGAGACACGTTTTAATATTAAAAACACACACAACTTTTTTAATGTACTGCCGCCAGTCACACATACCACATTCATACTTTCATATTCATTTTTTTATTTTTTTTTTCCACTACAACTAACAACACTGCTGCCTGTGGAGTTCCTCTCCCACTACTCCACAGTAATTTTTTAACGCACACTCTGTTTTACTTATTTGTATTATATACAAACCTATCGTACTTGTTGCTATGTGCATATGTCATGTTTTTGTCATGTTTATTGTCTATAAGATGTTAAATGTTCACTGTGGGCCTAGGGGGCGCTGCAATTTCAAATCCTGTGTGTGCAACCTGTACATATGGTTTTTGACAATAAAGCTGACTTTGAACTTTGAACTTTGAATACCAGGCAAGGTGGGTAAACGTGTTATTGTCTATGACAATATTTGAGTCACTGGGATGACAATGGTGGCAGGCAAAACAAAAGTCTTTATTTGACACAACTGGAGCTGCGCCGTTTGCAGTTTGAGCCCAGGGTTAAATCACTGTACCACCAGAGAGCACAATAAAACTTATTGTCATTAAAAATACAGCATTAGTAGGTTCACAACCAGGCTGAGAATCAATATTTTTGTTGACGCTAACAGTTTTTCTCTCTTTCCCTCTCTCCCCCACTCTTTACCTTCTCCATCTCTCTATCTCATTATAAAGAGCTGCATGACTCCTCTCTCTCGCAGCGGCCTGGTGGAGCCTGTATTGGAGTGTGTGTGTGTGTGTGTGTGTGTGTTATAGTGAACTCCTCTGTCTCCTCTCACACACATCACCAGTGCAGCGTGAAATGGCTCATATCGGACGGCAGCACACAGAGCCCCGACTCAGTGCCGTAAATGGGAGAGAGGAAGTGATGGAGTTAGATGGAGGAGAATAAAAGTGAGAGGAGAGAAAATACATGAGCTACATAAACAGAAGGAATTTGAATGGGAAATCCTCACACTTTGGATATTACTTAAGAACTTTAATCTCAGTTCAGCTTAACACACAAGTGGTTTTATAGTTTTGTCATTTGCAGTTATAATACATACAGTCCATCATACTGAATACTTGACTTTAATGTTTTAAATCTGGAGCAAAAATTATTTTAAAAGGTTGAATATTTCGCAAAACTGACTCTTGTGAACTTTTAAGCCATGTTATAATGTTGTTACCTCATCAGAACTTACCTGGAGTTGTGTTTTGTTTCATTCACACGTTTGGGAAATCATGCATTATTATTCTGTCTACATGTCAAAAGCTAGAATTGCTCTGTTTCTTAGACTTAGACAAACTTTATTGATCCACAAGGGAAATTATTTGGATACAGTAGCTCACACATACATTACAACATACAAAAACAATATGACATGGGGAAGGCTACACGGACTGGACCGGAAAACAGGTAGCAGATAGAAAATAAACAAAAACAGCGTAACATGAGGATAGGGGGAGGAGAAAAAAAAAAAAAAAAGAGAACCTTGTGATGTCACTTAGCAATAGTAGTTATTAGGCTACAATAATGTGATGAGTTTTTCTGTTGTAATATTAATTGTATTTGTTAATTAATTAATTGTATTTTCAATTGTAATTAATTGTATTTGGAGTTTTCTAATATATCTACCCTGGGCCAACTCCAACTGCTCCAACTACACAGAAAAACATGCGTACTACTGCTTTATTTTCAGCTATATTGTTTTGATCAAATACTTACTATTGACTCCAAAAGCTGTAGTGGTTTGTCTCTCCTCCGCACACTGAGCATTAGCATTAGCATTAGCATGTGTTAGCGTCAGAGGAAATCAGTGTGACAGACAGGGACGCCCGCTGTCACTATCTACAGAGCTGAAGCCAACTGCTGCAGGGACGAATCACTCAAAACATTTGCTTTGGCACAAAATTCAATTTGCATTATAAGATGTTGTGTTTGCAGAGTCAGTCCAATTTGTTTCATTATCAGGGAGTCCAACAGAGCCGGTTTCAGATATATGCATTTAATGGAGGATGTGTATAGAACTAGATAAACAGCTAGACACAGATTCATAAAAGGAAATGAATCTGTTGGGCGTACCAAGAATTAATCACATTTCATTTCTCATATTGAACTTTTGGTTCTATTTTATTTTTCATGAACTATTTTTGATTTCATGAAGATAAATAAGACTCAAAATCAGTGTGCCATTTGATACAGAACAGAAATAGCCAAATTTATTTCTCTAAAATCTGAACTCCATTCCAAACCCCATGCTTTTACTGAGGCTTGGCTGGACTCCATCTCATTAAAAACAAACAAACAGGAAACAAAACAAAACACAAGTATATCATTGACCACTAGATATGATTGAATCTCAATTTAAATCTGACTAATCACACAGCCCTAATTAACTTTGTGCAGCATCATGAAATCTCGAGATATTTGTGAGTTCACGAGAATCCATCTTGGCAGGCTCCCACTGGTGCGATAAGGTCTGGTCGCCAATGGGCTGGAGATTTGGCCAATCTCGAGGCAGCATCGTGGTTTGGACAAAAGCCAAAGGCGAAATGAACCAAAACAAACATGGCAACGCTGACAGACGTACCTCAGACTGGGATTAACTACTGGTTTTATTGCTGTGATAAACGGTTATATACGGTTATACAGTTGGTTGTAAAGGCTTCCAGAATCAGAGGAAATCACTGGGAAGTTAAAAGTGAGTGTAGGTGTGTGTGTGTGTGTGTGTGTGTGTGTGTGTGTGTGTGTGTGTGTGTGTGTGTGTGTGTGTGTGTGTGTGCGTGTGCGTGTGTGTGTGTGTGTGATTGTGTCGGTGTGGCTCAAACCTGTGAGGAGAACTGCACTACTGGATCTTTATCATTAAACAACAGCTGCTTCTGTCTCTGCACACATTAGTCCTGCTCTGGGGTCCCCGAGGACGCTGTCTGTGGATTCACTGGTTTTATTCATTGCTGTTTGTTGTTGCTCTGTTGGACAAACATTGGGGAAAAAGAATCCGTGTATCATTCGTTCATTTGTTTTTCAAAATAAAACCAAAAATAAGAAAACGAAAAAACAACTATTTTCTTCATCATTTGTCTCCAAAACCAAAATGAAAGTTTCGGTTTTTGATTTTGTGTTGAAATGAATAAGGGAAAAAAAAACAAAAAACAAAAAAAACGGATAACGGTTTCATCCAATTTTTTCTTTAAGCAAGTTGAGTAAACAGTAAATGAAACGTTAATATTTGCATTAAATCTATTATCACTTTGTTTTAAATAAAAAGAACATATCTGGAATTTGACACAGTTTTTTTCTGTCGTCATGTCTTCGCGTCTTTGGGTTACCCTCTTATTTCCACAAAAAAGGACATAGGTTTCCACATTTTATTTATTTTTTATTTAACCTTTATTTAACCAGGAAAAGACTCATTGAGATTAAAAATCTCTTTTCCAAGAGCGTCCTGGCCAAGAGGCCACAGTTATAGTTACAAAAACATCAACATATACATACAATTTAAAAACACAGATCAGTCAAAAAGCTTCAACAGGATTCAGTTAAAACAGTTACACACTAATGATTCAACATCCCTGTTATTTAAGATATGTTTAAAAGAGTCTAAGGAGACCAGCTCCTTTAATTTCAAGTCATTTTGTAACAGGTTCCAGGCCCAAGGAGCAGAAAACTGAAAAGCCTTTTTCCCAAACTCAGACCTAACCCTGGGAACAGACAATAAAAACAAATCCTGTGAGCGAAGGCTGTAGGCACCAGCATCTCTCTGAACTATGTGCCTTTGCAAGTACGAAGGAAGCTGACCACGAATACATTTATATATAAGTACATATATATATATATATATATATATGTACAAGTGTTTGAGTCTCCGAGTGGCCAGAGACGTCCAGCCCACACGAGTGTACAGCACACAATGGTGCGTGAGCGCTTTGAGGCCAGTGATGAACCTCAGAGCTCCGTGATAGGCTGTGTCCAGAGCTCGCAGGCTCTGAGCTGAAGCATTCATGTAGACCACATCACCATAGTCCAACACTGACATGAAAGTGGCAGCCACAAGCCTTTTTCTGGCCTCAAAAGAAAGACAAGCCCGAATTCGAAAGAAAAATCCTAATTTCAGTCTCAGTTTCTTTGTTATTTGTTGTATGTGAAATGAGAATGAGAGTGAGCTGTCTATCCAAATACCTAAATACTTATATCGGTCTACCAACTCAATTGGAGTATTTTCAGAAGTGCAAATTTGAGGGGTTTTCATCTTGCACTTTCCATAGGCACACGTGTATATTTGTCTATGGCACTTTTTGTTTAACTTAGGTCACGGAAACGGGAAACGGGTGTTATCCGTTTTTTCCATTATTCATTTAAACACAAAATCAAAAACTGAAAAAACAAATCGTTATCTGTTTTTTCATTTTGGTTTTGGAGACAAATAATGAAGAAAATAGTTGTTTTTTTCATTTTCTTATTTTTGGTTTTATTTTGAAAAACGAATGAACAAACGATACACGGATTAAAAACGCATGATAGATATGAACGTCTGTGGAGCTCTGGATTCCCTTGTCATACAACAAACAAATTCCCACTTGCAGGGACAAATGAACGGTAAAAAAAAAACTTTGGGTGTTGAGGTTTTAGAAATTAGACTGTGATGTGAATCTGTGCTCAAAGAAAGTTTGTGTTTCATCTCTATGTACACTTTTAGTCAGAATTCTATTTAAAGTTTTATAAATGAGTCTCCAGACCCTCCACAGGTACAGAATTTATCAGTGTATTGAACTTATTTAACATGCATTTTTTCATATAGGTGTTCTCATTGCTCAAAAATACCTTGAAAATCCTCTTCATAGACTTGACCTGTAACTTCACCTGGTGGTATGTTCTGCTTATCTCTATGGAATAGTGTCAGGAGTGCACCTTTAAACTGTCAAACCCTGACTTTTAACCCTGACTTTTCCGAGACAAACACAAAACAGAGCAAAGACACAGGTGAACACAACAGAACCATTTGTACATCAATGAAGATTCAGATGTTAAAGGTGCATTGTGTAACTGTTCTGGTGGAGGGTCCGTCAAATGCTTTTCTCCAAGGAGATGTTATTGTTTTGTCTGGAATGTTTCACAGTATGGCATTAAACCTTTCTATCTTCATGGAGACCAAACCAGACCAAGTTAAAGGTCAGATCTGTGGAGCGGCGACCCCGCTCACAGTCAGAATGTTTTTCTAGGTATTTTTGAGCTGTAAAACCACCTGTAATTGAATAAATCTGAGGTAGAGCTGTTTAATGCCATACTGTGGAACATTCAAAGCAGAACAATGACATCTTCATAGAGATAAAACGGTGATGGACCCCCAGCTGAAAAGTTACATAGTGCACCTTTAACTACACTCATTCAATATCTGACTATATTCAGTCACCCAGCCAAAAACAGACATTTACCCTAAAACGTTTCATGTGCCGCTAAGACTTCACTATGTTCAGTTCATGTTTTTTTTTTTTTTTTTTTTTTCTTGTGATCTGTCAGTCGTCTTTCAGTCTACAGCTGAGTGACTCTTTCAGAGGAGGTGGACAAATGTCATTGAGTTCAAAGACGGTAAACATCAAAACTTCACTTCTAAGCTTCATGTCACAATTCCTTTTGTTTTTATTCAAATGCCTTAAATCCATTAGTGAGACTTGATTCTTTTGTTTCATGGATATGTGGCGTTTTGTGTCAATCATGTTACACAATATTTTAGTCGTACACAGTTAAATAACGTTATTTACTGTTTTAATCCCACCAGTATTCAAAGGGCAACTGGAACGATTCTATGCATTTTGTGTTTGTTGTTTTTTGTTGTTCATTGTTGCTTAGATTTGGTGGACTAATGCTGCGATCCAGTTGTCCTCTGAGGTTGGAGTTTCCGAGTTCTGGCTTGTAAATTCATACTGCAAAACCAATCCATCTTGGAATTCCTACTTGGGAACCTGGGGAACATTTCAGAACCCCGCGCTGGTTCTGAGTTAGAAAATCCGACATGGCTTTGAGTTAAAATATTGATCGTACTTGTGTTATTTTCCCTTAAGACGCTCTCTGTCCACCTGCTTCTCTTATGCTAATGGATACAAAGAGGTAATGACAACAAAAGAAAAAAATGTTTATATGTGCCCATGTGGGACAAACGCACTGCACATGGTCGGTGGGCAGAAGAGACACCTGAAATACCTAGCTGTTAAAATCTAATCTAGAGATCTGCCATTGAGCTTGGACTATATCACTTGAATGGGCAGCCATGTTCTGAAGCAGTTCTGAACTTGTCACTGATCTGTCACTGTAGGACATTACTCCTTATTTATGAAATATTTGATAGAAATATTGCCTTTTGAATTATGATTATATAGATATATTTAATTTTATTGTATTTTATGTCATACTGGGAGATATTTAAATTGACATAGTACACCTTTAAATATACTTAAAATACTTGGATTTAGTGTTCTTTTAGTCTAGGCTTGTAGCCAGACAAAGTGATGGTACACTGAGTCTAATTAAAACCATAATAAGAATGAGATCAGTTTCTGTGGAGCATGTAATGACCGCTCCAGGATCAGGAGTTTGATTTTACACCCTCTCACTCTATGGAGTCTATGAGGTATAACACTTACAGACTAACTATATGATCGGTCTGAAAAAATACACAGTATAAAATAAATTGCAAGACTAAACAATACATATTGGACTACACTCGAACATTAAGGCTTTTTTAATTTAAACAAATAGACCAAAACAGAAATGAGGCATTTTATTTACACATTTAGTCATTAGACACAAACACTGCTCAGGCCCTGCTCCGTCCCTCTCAACATGTTGGTTCACAGTGTCCACAATTTCAGTGTTGGAGCTGTACGCTACGTCCACATTTTCAAAATAAATTGGGCACATGACAAGTCACCAGTCCAGTACTTATCACCATGACCCTTGTGGCAACTTTTTCAATTGTTTAGTGCTCAGACTCGACAGCAGACGATTCTTTGGCCCACACCATGGAAGTATAATGAGAAGGTGAACCCATGATGGTGTGGTATTGTTTTCAATGGCCTGTGCTCATCGGCACGGGGCACAAAAAAATGTTCTCTTCTGCATTACTACATCAATACGGGCTAGGTCCGCACATCCATGTAACCTGTGCATCTGTAATGTGCACGGTGTGGTGCGTTTTGACCAATCAGAGCGATAGCTGCTAGAGCAGAGCTACTGTGGGCTCAGAGCGGAGCTGGACTAAGTCTTACAAAGCCAACTTTTAGGCGCTTTGAGCATTTAAAAATGTCATGTTCTGAAAATAAATAAGAATCCCTACAAAATTCGACCTTTGTGAAAATCATCGATGTCCTATCAGCCGAACACGGGCAGTTTGAATTCCCAAAATGCATTGTGCTCTATGGGAGAATTCTTTCTGGGCCCAAGCTCCCGGAAGCTGAAGTACCTACGAAGTGGACACTAACGGATCTCGCCCTGGTTTAGAGGGGGAATGTCTTGTCCTGTTCTTATTATAGATCCATGGCCCACACTCACACATATGAACTGAGCCGTGGCCCGATGAGGTCTTCATGAAGTTTGTTTACATGTCGTGTTGACATGCTAACGCTGTAGTGGAGACAATAACCCCAGCGGCATGACATATTGTTATTACAGTGAGGCTCATATCTGCCTGTGTTACACACTCCTCCATTAGGTTTTGGATTAAACTACTGCATGACAACACTTCAAAAACAGATTTTATTTTTTACTTTTATCAAAATGATTACATGACAAATCCTACACATTTCACTGATTAAGAAAATAGCATTAGAGGACAAAGTAATTACAGAGCAGTGGACGCATGCCAGTGGCGGTGAAAATGGGGGTTGATCAGCAATATGGCATCTTGAAAATAAGATTAAACATGTATGAATCACTCCAAATATAACTTTGGGTGAGTAAATGGTGAGGAGAAACGATAACATGGTTAAAAGCTCTGAAAAGTTTATTTTGCACAATAGGTCAGCTTTAAAACTTGCTAAAAACTCTCATTTATGTTGTGTGAATGCTATTTTCACATCCAGAAGTGTTTTTAGTGGTTTGGCTGTCGTCGCTCAGGCTGCTCTCTGGAGCCTCGGGCCTGTCTCTCCTGCTGCCAATAGTTAATTGATTTGGCTCTGACCGCCTGCTCTGCTCATGTAAGTACATTCACTTCACTTTGCATTGGTCTCCACACACTGGCTGTTCACGGCTACAAGAGACTCTAACCGCAGTTTCAGAAAAGGCCTATGATATTGTTCCTTTTAATGACAAAATGAGACAGGCAAGATTTCAAAACATAAAATTAGACAAGCAAAAACAATTATGTAATATGTGTTTAGCGTACTGTGAAATAGGGGTGAAAAGCGGGAGAGACATTCAACAAACGAAACTGAGAATTGGTTCCTGGTTGGTTGTTTATTGCACATATAAAATCACTGCAAGCTGAAATGTGTCACGTGTGAATCTGAAAAGCCTGTTCATGGTCTGTCAGTCCAATTGCTCTATTGCAGTGAGTCACAGGCCGTGCTTTGTGCGTTCAACTCAGTCGTGAGCTGGCAGCATTGTTAAACTAACCCTCCACATTCTGACCAACCAAATTACTTTTTCCAAAGTTTGGACTCTCCACAAACCCACATAGAAATGGTTGTACCACAGCCATATCTGAGTTTGTTAAAGGTGGAGGAACTGCTACCTGCTTGTCTACATGAAATTGAAGAAAAAATATGCTTTGTCTAGAATGTTCCACAGTATAGATTATATTTCTGAGCAACAGAAGCACCTGTAATGAATAAGTGCTAGATGGTTCGTCTGTTTTTCCTCATCACTCATCTCTCCCCTGTCTGTTGCTCATTCCTCCACATGAGGCAGAACTTTCAATGCAAATGTAGCACTAATGGCTCTGACAGGCAGAGACGAGATGGAGACATCAGCTCACGCGATTCCACATTTCAAACGGAGCAGCGTGTACAGACGATGTGCCGCCCGTGGGGAGCCCTGATGAAAACACTGAGTCTGAGTGAAGAAGACCTCCGGCGAATGAATTTAAAATGCTTTTCTTTGAGGATGTCAGATGGTAAGTGAAGCTGTTACACTGAACTAGAACCTCTACTGTTTTACTATAATGTTAAGCATTTGTTTAGCATAGGTTATACACGTGTCTTTGTTACAGTGATTTATTCTGGCTGTACTAAATGGTTGATTATATGAACAAATGAATGAGTCTCATAGTTCAAATGAATTGTATATGTAGCATTTTCTGTCACTTAATAATAAAATATAACACACCTATATCATTTTTTAATATATGATTTTGTTCATTGTAAACTGCAATCATGAGCTAAAAAGACTTAATAGAAATGGGCCCATTGACTAATGCTGTTTCCTTCATAGTGACATTTCAACTTAGCAGCAGATTTTTACTGTTGAAAAATGGCTACACTACATATCTGAACATTATGTAGGTGACCTGGAGTTTACATTTTATAATAATCAAACATAAGTACAGACTAGTGGGGTAGGTGAAAACAGAAATTTTCAGAGCACTTCAGCATCAAAAGCAATACAGCTCAAATCATGCCAAACAAACAAAACGATCAAACAATAATTTTGAGTTAAGTTAATGGTGACGGGAGAACCTTTTTAACAACTGAAGTCAATCATTCCTAATAAGTGTTTAGACCAGGGCTGTCAGTGTGAATGCATTAACGCATATGATTAATCAAAACAAATCGACGCATCATCCACGGCTGTTTTGGCCAATCGCGCACAGAAACTGGGGCTGGAACCAATCAAAACAGTTTGCAGTGGTCCAACGTTATTCCTCACTTACCATATGCATTCTTAACATCTTAATTAATCGCTGCAATGAGATTATAATCACTTTCACTTTCAGAGACTACTGTTTAGTTTAGTTTAGTAGTGATGGTAAAGCTCATAATAACTTGCATGCTTACACGCACTTCCTTCATAAAATAAGATTCAGACAGACACAACAAACATCTTTTAACCTCAAGAGCTGCTTATACAATATTTCTGTACTGGCCCAAGACAAATTTTGCTCAAATACACGAGAAAAAAAAGGTTCATACTCTTTAATTTGAATCTCCTACTTCATCCCCTGCCTTTACACTATCCTGTTCCTTATATTGCCGTATAACTCCACCAGTGTTATTCTTAGTACTGGCCGTAAAACGTAATTTATATTTTGGACAGTTAGATTTATGTGTCTTTGCTGAGAGGTTATGGGGACCCAATAAAAAGCATTATTAATAATTGAATAAGGGCAACGCTGACTGGAGCCACAAGAGGCAGCGCTGAGTGGGACCTGGTCTGGATACGTTATTAGTCATATTAGTTTTATTCCACAGATCTGTAAATATACAACTCTGCATTGTATTTTACGCATATTACATCTCTCTCTCATCCCTGAACACACGTGGCCTGTTCCTGTATAATGGGATCATTACTGGCTCCTGTGGTGTGTGTTTTCATCAGTGTAAAACAGTCTGAAAGCTCAGCGTCCTGTAGCTCTGCATGTGGAACCTATGCATCATTATTAGACACATTAGAATACATATGAATACGAGCCTCATTATAATACATTACACATGGATACAACACACAGGTATGGGGACTCCTGCTGGGTGAGTCCTGTAACTGTCTGTGCGCTCATTCGTACGGGGAAACATGTTTACAGGTTTATTTGGATTGTTTGGACTTCCTGCTGCGGGATAATGAAGGAGAGTGAACTCACGTGGGGAATTACGGAATTACTTAAAGGGGCACTATGTAACTTTCTGGTTCGGGGTCCGTCACCTGCTTGTTTCTATGGAGATGTCATTGCTCTGTCTGGAATGTTCCACAGTATGACATTATACAGCTCTACCTCACATTTATTCAATTACAGGTGGTTTTATTTTATTTAAAAATACCTAGAAAAACAGGTATTCTGGCTATGAGCAGGGTTGCCTCTCCACAGATCTGGCTTGTAACTTGGTCTGGTTTGGTCTCCATGACGATAGAAAGGTTTAATGCCATACTGTGAAACATTCCAGACAAAGCAATAACATCTCCATGTAGAAAAGCGTTATGTAATTATAAATCATAAATGCACTGGGTGACACAGGGGTGGGACGAGACTGGATCCACGAGAATCAGAGAGGATGAGGTTTGACATTGTTTATAAAGAATAAATGTGTGGTTCAATTCACAATATTTATTTAATATTCTTGTTGTTATTGTAGTCATAAGTCGATATAGTAATTATCCTGACAGGCCTGATTGTAGCATTGCTTTTTGGAACAAGATTTTTGAGGTCTGACTCACCAGCAATTAAATGTGCATTGTGCAACTTCTGGTGGAGGGTCCATCAAATGGTTTTCTCCATGGAGATGTTATTGCTTTGTCTGGAATGTTTCACATTAGGGCATTCAACTTTTCTATGTTCATGTAGACCAAACCAGGCCACGTTACAGGTCAGATCTGTGGAGAGGCAACCCCACTCACAGTCAGAATGTCTGTTTTTCTAGGTATTTTTGAGCTTTAAAACCACCTGTAATTAAATAAATGTAAGGTAGAGCTGTTTAAAGTCATACTGTGGAACATTCCAGGCAGAGCAGTGACATATCCATAGAAACAGGCAGGTGACGGACCCCAACAAAGAAGTTACACAGTGCACCTTTAAACTCTTTGTTTTATCCAATCCAGATGTAAACACACAGTAACAAAATCTCACAAGGTAACTTTACTTACAGCTGCACAGTCTTGTCCCATCCCTAGCATGACAACATGATCAAGAATTTGAGTATAGTCGTGCTTTGATCAGGTTCAAACATAAATAAAGTTTATTATATGAGTATTTAAACCAGCACCTGGTACGTTTTAATTAGTACGATATCCAAGAATCTCCAGCAGCTGCCTGTACATAAAATCAGAGGCAAGAGTTCGAGGAGCAGGCAGGAGCAGACAGGAGCACAGGGTCCTCAGGGTGCAGCAGGTGTTGGAGCTCCAGCAGAAGTACAGAGTAAAGTTTACACATGAAACTGCAGAGAAGAACTCAAGAGAAAACTACACACGTCTCTGAATAATTCATAAGGAACATATTGTCTGACCTGCAGCTGTACATGTAAAAATAGCATCTGAATTTCATCAAACATAGTTCAACAGTGTAAGAAGAACTGTCGAGAATGATGGTGAGCAAATGAAGAAAAAGGTCCAGAAAGTTACAGTCTTGGCAAATAAAAATATGGAAAGTTAAAGGCAAAATTTGTCTTGCCCCAGTACAGATATATTGTATAAGCAGCTCTTGAGGTCAAACTATGTCCACATGCTGTCTGTTTCTAACTATAAAGTAATTTACTGTCCAATGATCAGGAAGTTTGTGTTAGCATGCTAAGTGGTAAAGGTAATGCAACATCACGGCAAAACTCCATACTGGTCTGTGAGAGTTGTGAAAAGCGCTTGTAAATGCATAAGGTAAGTGAGGAATACCTTTGGACTACTGTAAAGCATTTAAAAAGTACTATATTACACACACTTCACTATTGTGAGCCAGGTTAGAATATTGTTACCTGAAGTTGTGTTTTGTTTCATTCTGTCTAGATCTCTAGAAGTAAAAATGCTCTGTTCCATGTAGTGATCTCATGAGGCGTTGTGAGGATTTTAAAATCACAGCGGAACAGTTTTTGTATTATCATAACAAGGCGGAATAGAGTTTTCTGTTTGAGAGAAGAACGAACTCAGTCTAAATATGCAGGGTTTGCGTGTTAAACATGTGTGAATGAAACAAAACACAACTTCAGCTCTGTGTGATGAGTATAGAACGGATGAGTATTGTGATGAGTATATAACAGATCAGAAAATAGTGTAATATGGACCTTTTAAAGCAAATAGTTCTGCTTTTCATGTTTTTAACACAGTAAAAATCTGGTACAGGACCCTAGTAAACAGTGGAGATTGTAAGTTCCTGCATGAATCCAATAATAACATCAAAAGAAGTACCACTTTTTCTTTTTGAGACTTTCGACTGAGCAGTTCTCTGGTCTCTCACCACCTTCTGTTTGGTATTCATCTCCCGTGTGAAGGCTGCAGAAAGGGCTGCCTTTAGGGGAGGACTGACTCAAACACTGTCTCTCCTTCTCACTGTTTGTTACTCTGCATCTGTGTGGAAAACAAAATGTTAAACTTAGAAAGAAAAAGGCTGCTCTGTCAAAAATACAAAACAACAACTTTGCTGTATCACTTCAAAGAGGTTAATTTTTGGTCTTCCAGTGTATTTCCAAATAAAGGTTCTTTTTAAGAATAGTGCGTTGTTTACACATACGTAGACATGTTTTGGATGCGTCCTTCACGTGATGTTACGGTGACATATATGTATATTTAAACAATGCACTGGTCAGTTAAAGGTGCACTGCGTAACATTTCTAGTGGAGAGTCCGCCACCTGCTTGTCTCCATGGAAATGTTATTGCTTTAGGTAGAATGTTCCATATAGATTAAACCTATCTATCAAGAGGGAGACCAGCAGGTTACAGCACTACGCTACATTACAGTTCAGATCTGTGGAGAGTCGCCCCTATTCACAGAAGGAATTATTGTATTTTTGAGCAATAGAAACACTTGCAATGAATAAATGTTAGATGGATATGCGTAATGTCATACCATGGAACATTCCAGGCAAAGCAATAAGATCTCCATGGAGACAAGTAGGTGGCAGACCCTCTAACAGAAAAGTTGCACAGTCCACCTTTTCAAAAGGTGGACTGTTTCCTTTATTTGGAAACTTTGCAATATCAAATATTGAGCACATCAACAACAACTGAATTTTGCCATTTAACTTTCTGACAAAGATGTATGGGCCTGAGAGTTATCACGTCTATACTAATGCAATATTTAAAAAGAGGCAGACTGTCACAGATTAAAAACACATTTTTATGGATTCCAAACTTTGGCTTCACTCTCAATACTAAGGCTGAACGATTTTGGGAAAAAAAAAAAAAAATACAAGAATCACAATTCAGAATGCTTGTACAGATCTTAACTGAATCAGACAGAGTGACGCTTAAAAAAAAAGTGCAATTTGCTAATTATGTCCATTCATATTGGGATTTCGATTAGATTATGATTGATCTTGCAGCACTACCATACACCATGTACCCAAACAGTGAAAATAACTAATAAAGGGTAAAATAACCAAATCTGGTTAGAGCTAGTAGGACCTGAGGTGGGGCCTACAGAGCTGGTACTCGAAGGTTGAAGGAGCGAAGTCCATGTCTGGAAAAAAAACTTTCTTGACAAAAAGATATATTCCTGTAACCCAAAAGCAGCATGGAGGTTGTCATGATTATGGGTTAACCAGCAGGTGGCGCTGAAAAACAACAATAAAATACAACAACATGGCTGAACTTTATACATGGAAGACTTAGTACCAAGCTCTGTCATACCTGCTCGTGTCTGGTCTCGGTCTTCCCAGGGTTGCTGTACAGCCATGAATATGATGCCGAATTGATTTGTTTTTTTCAGGGTGCCAAAAACACTTGTGTCCAGTGGTTGAAGCATATGGGTGCAGTGAAGTGGGAAGGACAGCATTATTATTCCATTTAGTTTGGCATATGTTAGGACTTCAGCAAACAGATGGCAGCAGTGTTCGTCAAAGAGAAGTCCAATATTTGTATGCTGGACAAAATGCATTAGAAAAAAAAAAATAAAATTTGGTTCCTTCATCCACCTTGATGTGCTTCAACCCCCCCTTCGGAACCACTGGTCCATTATTCAGGAAATAGTAAGACAGACCGAGAAGGGAAAATGCCATTTCCAGTGGTTGAAACAGCAATGTCCCTCTTTCTCCGGATGTCAAAAACCTTACTTGTTTGAATCCGTGCTTTGTGACCATTCCGCTGGCTCCTTGCACTGTAGTTACTCCAGTATTGTCCGTATTCCAAGTATCTTCTGGCCCAAGAGTATGCCTTTCAAGTACTTCCCCTACCTTGTCAAAGAACATATCAACATTGTTCCGGTTGAAAGCACTTCAGGCAAGACTTGGTGGTATGCTATTTTTAAAACATGGTAAACAGTCAACAGTTGGTTTCTGGCCTTCGGTCCAAACCTTCTTAAATACCATTGTTGTCAGCTGGTTTGGGGACAAAGTATAGTGTTGGCAAAGGTCTTAATAAAATGTTCTAACTGCTGCCGAACTGCCAATCTCTTCTTTGGTGAATGTTTTGCAGTATCTTGTTGGAATCTTAAGCTTTAGGACTTTTGCAACCTACAGCTGTGGTCAAAAAGCCCCTTGAACTTTCGACATCTTTTTTGGTGAATGTTTTGCAGTATCTTAACAAAGTCTGGTAGCTGATTCAAACTGAGCTGATAACTCTCCCACAGCCTTTAACTTGATATCTGGGTATGTTTTTCCATTTTCAGGTTTTCTTTTATAGTTTTGCACCATTTTCTCCTTTTCTTTGTTGTCTAAAAATAGAAAAACAATAAGACAACATGCATGGGTGACATCTAAAACCTCTTCAGGCATGTTTTTGATGAGGCAACAAAGATATACCATGGTAGATTTACAAGAAGTCAATTTTGTGATATAATAAAGCCCCCACTTTAATATTATATAACTGTATAATTCTTTGCAAATGCTTCAGGTTGCTCCCATATCGGTTTCTGGGTTTAAAAAACAAAAAAAAACATTTAGCAATAACTTAGCTTTTAATGACTGCTTTATTTAATAGCCGTCCTTGGGTCTGTCTGTATCTTCAGTGAGAGACCAGGGACTCCACTAATGAGACACACTACGTCCTTCACGCTCAGTACTCAGGTAATTAGCACTTCATCAGCAGAATTATCCAAGAGTTTTACACATTTTCTGCAAACGCATCAGTTTACTTCAGCTTCTCTTTCATATTACATTCTTTAATAAGTATTTAATGCATCAAAACTGCAAGACACTCCATCCTCCCATCTTCTGCTACCCAAGGTGAATTGAACATGTAAAATTCAATGTCTGTTCTAATGGGAATCCGGTTTCAGATAGTGGTGGGGCAGATGTGGTCGTGGACGCTTATGTGTGAGTTATGAATCATGAATAATTATGAATGTTCTTTATTGTCGTCTGCTCAGAGGTGTAATGGTTCTTAAATCAGACACAGATCGACGTATGTGACAAAGAAACAAGAGCTAGTGTCAAGGACTTCTAATCTATTTTCTCCTTTGTTAAAGAGGGGGTGTTTTACTTCTATGGGGTATTAATTGCTAACACATAACACATTTAAATCACCATGTTACCTTTTATTGTTTTAGAAATGCTACGCTGCTAAACTACCAGTCAAAAGTTTGGACATTCAATGTTTTTTTTTTTCTTTGTTTACTACTTTCTACATTTTATATACATACAGCAGACAAAATATATGATGCAAAATGTATGGAATTATGTAGTAAAAAAAAAAAAATCTACTAAACATTTTATATTAAAAGTTTCCACCCTTTGCTTTGTTAACAGTGAAGTTTATTTTTTGTTAACTACAGTCCATGTGTTTCATTCATGGTTTTGATGATTCATTGAGAATCTACGACGTAAATAAGCATGAAAAAAAGAAAGAATAAAAAGAAGAAATATAAATGAAAAGGGGTGTCCAAACATTTGACTGGAAGTGTATATTCACAGAAAATGTTTTATACGTTTTCAGCTTTGTTTTCCCCTCCCTTTGCTCCCCTTCACAGTGCTATCACAACACATCATCGTACACCCCATTAAAGGTTGTATGGAGGATTTTTTTTGTTGTTTCAAATTGTCAATGATAGTATTATAGAGATGCAGCAGCCTTGTAAGTATGATGACAAAAAAAAAAATTAAAAAAAATGAAAATCCATCAGCTGTGGACATGGTGGGGCCAGATAAACATTAGCCAATATATAATAATTTCATTATCTATTGGCTGTTAGGTGTCAATCAAACTCCCTACGTTTCTAGTGTAACTGACTTGCCGGCGCGCTGGGATTACATGGTTTACATACGCCTCTTACATTCCACAGACGCAAGACGCTGTTTACTCCACCAACGCAGTGGTTCTTAACGGCTTTTTCCAACTGTAGCTTCGTCGCAGTTAGCACAAAGTTTGTTGCAATGGCAGACAAGAATCTACTACCAGTTAACCGCAAAAGAAAGTCCATTTTTGAGGTTGCTGAAAGAAGAAGAGAAGGGGAAAAGGAGCAAAGCTAAACTCAGGTGATTCTCGTAGACTCCTTCCAGCGATGGCGTGCACTGAAGCAGAGCGTCTAAAGACTGACGCTTTGGTCGCTAAATTACTTCTGGACAGGAAACTTCTGCTCATCATTTGAAAACGTACAGTATAGTTACAGCAGCAACAGCAATTCTGAACATGTACCGGCTGTAAACCAGCAGCGGAAGGAGGAAGCGGGAGGAGGCGTTTCTACTTAGGGAGCTGTGGAGGAGAGGGGGTGGTTTCACACATGCACAACATTTGAAAAAGGACAGCCGCTGGATTTCTCGTTCCTTGGAAAATCTTCTATACGACCTTTAATGAAACTACTGCTCGTCACATCAGGTTTGTCAAGTTGTTGTGTACAGTTTTGTGCCTGCATCTTAAGAATGAGATCTCACTCACAAACTTTCTTGTTGTGTCGCAAGAAAGTTCACACAATAAACTTCCTTAAAATTTCCTATAGCAGCAATTTTCCAGCCCATAAGCAATACTGTCAAACAAGCAGTTTTTATGAATAATGTATATTATGTTTATAAAGAAGAAAAAGAAGAAAATTGAATTTTGTCAGTTGGAAAGGGCTTTTTAAAGAATGAACACGCCACTCATATAAGAAACACTGAAGGGAGGAGCTAACTACACTGAAACTCACTTCAGACGTTTACAGTATTTGTCGTCACGTCCACTGATATACCAGGGGTGTGAACAGTATTTTGTGTAGTCAATCATTACCCTATTTCTTAGCTCATAGTCCAGAAGAGATTAAAGTGCAGAACTCACTCATGCTCAACTTTGCTCTCCTCCGGCACCATCTTTAAAGCCTAATTAGACTTGGTTCATTATCCGGCGTGTACAGTGTAATACAGCCCCCTGTGGATGTGAGTGAGAGTACAGAGACAGGGCAGTCCGGCAACCACCAATCACTCACCAGCATTTCTGTGTTCTGCCTTTAAGCCTGTAGTCTAGTCATTAAAGATGCACTATGTAACTTTCTGCCACTGTAATATTGTACCATGACAGAAACAACTGGGATAGTCTCATGGCCATTAAATGTATTTACTTCCATGGAGACAAACAGGAGACACCACTCCGCAGAGTCAAATGTGGATAAAGGTTAAATCTGGGGAGAGTTGGCCCTGCTCACCAATCAGAATGCATGCTATTGAAGGTCATTTTAAGCAATAAAAAATGTTAACTGAATGCATTTATGTTAGATAAGTTTAACACCATAACCCTGAAAACATTGATCCGTCCTGCCGACGTCGGCGTTGCCGACGTATAATCTTAGACGTCGAGCCGACGTCTACACTATGTCGTGCAGCCAACGAACATTACACAACGTCGAACCGACGTTGTTTGAAGTTCGCGATTTTTCGGCATTCCGTCATATCTGACACAGGTTAACGACGTTGGCGCGACCGTCGAGCCGACGTTTGTAATGACAATTCGTTTCAATAGAGCTCCGGGAGATGACGTCACGCTATCCCAGCATGCACCACCGGGCGCCATCTTGGCAGGAATTATTGTAAACAAACTAACTAACTAGCCTACAAAACTTCCAGCTTACAACGATGGTAGACTCATGCTGTGCCCTTGGATGTACAAACCACCGAGGACAAGTTAAAGATAAAGCCTTTTATCGCATTCCCAAAGATCCAGCTCGGAGGGGAAAATGGATTTCTGCGATAAAACGGGCAAGAAGCGCGCTAAAGAAAACCGAGCGTTGGAACCCGTCACCTAATGGATTTCGCTTGTGCAGTGACCATTTCATATCAGGTAATTTCACGTAAACATTATACATTTAATATTATCTTAAATGGTGCTGATAGTTATTGTTTTGGACAATAAATATCACCGACTAAACTGGGTGGATTGTATTTCAGTCGGACGAGCCGAAACGTCCTCAACCTAATCTACCAACCCAGTCTAGTTGGCGATATAAACCTCACTGCGGTGGTTAATGTCCAGACCTAAAAACGTATTAGCTAATGGGTTGCATTCATGTGACATCACAACATTTTAAACTGCCTATATCATTGAATAGTGAATATTTTTTCTCAGTGTAATCTTAGTGGTTTCTTTACTTAACGTTACTTATTTTGTGTCCTAGGTAAAAAGAGTGACAACCCGCTTTCACCTGACTACATCCCATCGGTTTTCAAGTATGTGCCGTCACCCGTGAAAAGTGCTAGATTACTCACTGAATATTGACTAATTATCCATTTTCCAACTGGATTTTGTCCCACGTGGTTTATCGGCTTGTATTTGAAATTCACTTTAGATATATTGTCTAAGATTTGGGTTCGTAATTTTGGTTATTTTGTTAGTAATTCCATCCAGTGCTGGCACACGCACGGTGTATGCATAGTTAGGGTGTGTTTAGTTGATAAAAGTATGAAAATATGCTATGTTTTGGTGCTATGATTTCTCATGATTATTCAGGTATGTTTTGACATGTTGGTAGTATTTTATTTTTACATTCAGAAGTTGATCTCATTACATTTATTTCCATCTACTTATATAGGTACACAGAAACTTGTAGTGCATTTTAATGCATTTGAAATGTAGTTAACTTTTTCTGTTGTAAATCAGCCTTCAGCAATATATTTTGGTAACATTTTTTGTACATTGTAATTAAGAACCACCCTTGAACATTATATTTTGATAATATGTGTGTACATGAATTCAAGTATTATCAATAAATGTTGCAATACTGCAACAAAACCTACATGCACTGTTCACCTGTGATTACTTTCCATAAAGTATGCAATTTAGTAGTACAATATATACAGTATATAAAAAGCCTAATTAATAGTTGGGTAGACGTTGGGCCAACGTCTATCCAACCGTCTTTTGATGACGTTGGCCCAACCACTTGCCAATGAGCAAAATGACGTCGGCCCAACGTCAACTGCTAACGTCTATCCAACCGTCTTTTGATGACGTTGGCCCAACCACTTGCCAATGAGCAAAATGACGTCGGCCCAACGTCAACTGCTAACGTCTATCCAACCGTCTTTTGATGACGTTGGCCCAACCACTTGCCAATGAGCAAAATGACGTCGGCCCAACGTCAACTGCTAACGTTGGCCCAACGTCAACTGCCAACGTCTAGCCAACCGTCTTTTGATGACGTTGGCCCAACCACTTGCCAATGAGCAAAATGACGTTGGCCCAACGTCAACTGCCAACGTTGGGCCAACGTCAACTGCCAACGTTGGGCCAACGTCAACTGCCAACGTTGGGCCAACGTCAACTACCAACGTTGGCCCGACGTAGGGCCAACGTCTGAAACTGACCTATTGAATGTTGGCAAGGCGTTGGACCAACATCTAGCCAACCGTCTTTTGATGACGTTGGCCCAACCACTTGCCAATGAGCAAAATGACGTCGGCCCAACGTCAACTGCCAACGTTGGCCCAACGTATACACATACGTTGGCCCAACATTGGCATGACGTCGTCATGTTATCAGGGAATGTGTAACATTCCAGGCAAAGCAAAGTTACATTTCATGCCATGGTAAGACAATCCATTTATTCATTTTCTGACCTTGGCACTGTTGTTTGGAGCATTGTTTCCTCTGGTTAAACAAACGAAACATGTTGTGGGTGAATACATGTGACTGTGAGCCTGTAGGGCCTGAGCCTGTAGGGCCCACCTTCACTAGAGGCTGTATGACCTTGTCTATCGCCTCCCCACTCTGAAACTTCACATTCACTCTCTTCACCTGCAGGACTTAAACAGATCTAAAACAACACTGTGTGTTACTCTAGAGCCTGGATTTTACTCCTGCTCTGGCCAGACACATGGTTTAACACACTGAACTGAAATGACTGGGACTGCTCTGGGCTATTGAGTATTGTTTTCTCCAATGTGGAGGTGAGTGGCAGCTGTAATTGGAGGCTTGTTAATTTTGGGGAAAAAGTTATAAATAAAATAACTAAAAAAAAAAAAAAAAGAATGAAACTCAAACTGAATACAGATGTGGATTACGAAATGGTAGCAAGGTACACTGGCATAAAAATTGTATGTTATGAATAGATTTTCACACCTAACAGAAGGAGAAGACTTACTGTAAAAGCAGGTTTAAAGGTCCACTATGTAACTTTCTGGTGGAGAGCACAATACCTGTTTTTCTCCATGGAGGTGTTAATGCTTTGTCTGTAATGTTCCACAGTATGGCATTAACCTTATCTACTGTATCTTGCTTTTATTCAATTACAAATGTTATTAATACTAAAATAAAAATAAAAACTTAAAGAGGGGGTATTACACTTCTGTGGCGTATTAATTGTTAACACATAACATGTTTAAATCACCATGTTAACTTTTATTGTTTTGAAAATGTTATAATTGCAGAAAACAGTGTATTAAAATGTTACGTTTCTGTTTCGTTACCCCCTCCCTTTGCTCCCTGCGCTAAATCACTCCCCCTTTAGAGAACCATCACAACACAATTAGCCTGCATTTCACTAATGAAACTGCTGCACATTGCATCAGGTTTGTGAAGTTGTACTGTATTGTTTGGTTTGCTGCTCTTGGGTGACCGAGGCTTGTGGTCCGAGTTTTGCACAGAATTGATCCGTTAACCATAACAAGGGTTAGAGAGATCACAACATTACTCAAACATGCATGGCTGACATACAAAACCTCTTTAGGTATGTTTCTGATGAGGGAACAACGCTATAACATGGTAGAAAGCTCCAAAAAGGCAATTTGGCAAACCCCCTTTTTAAAAAATATGCATTCTTACTAGTGTGGGGTCACCTCCAAAGATGTGATGTTTACACTGTGGTGTTTACGTGGAGATAGACCAGTTTAAAGGTCCTAAATTACACAAAATGGACTCTTGTGAGCTTTTAGCCAGGTAAGAATGTTGTAACCACATCCAAAAACATACCTGGAGTTATGTTTTGTTTCATTCACACATGTCTGAGTAACTCTTAAGTTTTCAAATTAACAGCTACCTTTTATTCAGCAGAGATTAGCAATTCCTAAACTGAAATGGTCCAAATGATTCTAGTGAAGGTGTGTGGATTTTAAACACACAGCGGAGCACTTCCTGTATTATCATATGACATCACAAGGTGTAACAGGGTGTTTTTTTTAAGAACTATGTGTAAAACATGTGTGAATAAAACAAAACACAACTGTGGCATGTCTGTGATGAGGAAAAGAACATTATAACATAGATCAGAACATGTCATAATATGAGCAGCTTTAATATTATACCTGCTGTTGTTTTGTTTTTATTTTTTCTATTACAGACACATGCTCTATTTTAGCCGTTATCTCATTTTGTCTATTTGTAAAGTCTGTTTTCCATAACAGTTTTCCATCTCCTGATCTCTCTGTCTTTGTTTAATTGGTCCAGAGTTCAGCGTTAAAGAGCAAACAGAGGGAGATAATTGTTAGCTTAGCGCAGCTGTCTAAAGGTTAGGGTTTTGCATTAGCATTTAGATGAATGGAAAATGAGAGGAGGCAGGTAAGAGCCGCGAGTCACTGGAAGATCACAATTGCTGCTGTTTTCTGTTGCTTATTATAACGTGTTCGTCATTTTGATCTGCTCTAGTGGTGAATTATAGTTGTGTGATTTGTGCTGATTGAAGAAGCCGTTGTAGTGACACAAAGGTGAAAACAGAACTAGTTTGGTTTGCAGTGTTACAAAGTTATTTCTTACTTACTTTATCCATTTCGAGCATCGACTTGTATAAAGAAATGGACTAATGCAGGAGTTACCAAGCTTTTTTCTCAAAAGGACCTGTAGGGTGGAGTAATAGCAGTGAAAAATGCATAAAACTCTTAACCACAGTTTGAAAAAAATGTTCTTAATACTCATGTTTGCAGTTTAGCAGGTTAAAACTAATAAATATGGAAGTAGACTACACTGTGTTCCAAATTATTATGCAAATTATATTTTTCTCTTCCCTCCTGTGGGCTCACCACCTGCAGAGGGGTTCATAGGGGTCTGGGTCTGGTGCACAGAGTAATGGGCAGTGTGCTGCCCCCGCGACCCAGCCGGATTAAGCGGGAGAAAATGGCTGGATGGATGGATGGATATTTTTCTCTGATTTTGCCAAATTGTCAATATAAATGACCGTCATCATAATTTTCAAGTCATCAACCTTTAGAGTACAATTCGATTGTTATTGAACAAATCTCCCAATGATAACCGTATTTTTATTTATTTATTTTTTTTTCAAAAATAAAAACTTAAAATGCACTGTTCCAAATTATTATGCACAACAGAGTTTCAAACCATGTTATTGTTGTAAAGAACTGAAAATGGTCATTTGTTTATTTTTCAATTAGAAGCTTTAGCATATTACTGAAATCAAAAGTTATTTCAATCAAAACATCTTAACAGGTCAAGTTACATTTTAACGTAGGACCCCTTATTTGATATTAGCTTCACAATTCTTGCATCCATTGAACTTGTGAGTTTGTGGAGAGTTTCTGCTTGAATTTCTCTGCAGGATGTCAGAATATCCTCCCAGAGCTGCTGTTTGGATGTGAACTGCTGGATGTGACCCCGAGGTGGTTCTCATTAGCGAGGGACGTCCAGTAATCTCCATTTAGCGAGACTGTACTGCGTGAATTCGTCGTATGTTTTGGAGCAGACTTTCTTTTGTGTTTTCCTCGTGTGGGTGGCACCAGTGCACACTTAGGGCTTGTGTGGTGAAGTCATGCATGTGCGCGTGCACGTGCGGTCGTGCCGTGCTTTGGCCCACCTCCTCCACCCGGGACTTCTCAGCTTTGTGCTAATTGTTTTCCTTCCTGTTTACAGCCGGATCCTGTAGTTTTTCTAACGTTACGAGCAGTGGCCACGGCTTATGAAAAAACTAGTTCACTAGTTCACACAAAGAGTGTTAATGTAGTGTTAAAAAAATGAATGGCGTTAAAATTGTTTTGCGTTAACAGGTTACTAGCGCGATAGTTTTGACAGCACTAGTAATAATTAATAGGATCTTTAACCATATGCTTTTAACTGTATGTTTTTACTTATTTAACTGTATTATATTGTAATGCTTTTGTATTTGTTTATTGGTTAAGGTGAACTCGAGACTCTAGAAAGACACGTAATAAATAAATAAATAAATAAATAATAATTATTATTATTGTCATTGTTATTATTATTATTATTATTATTATTATTATTATTAACATGTATGACTTATTGTTTGTTATAGCTTTTTTAAACAGTTAAACATGATATTTTCTGTAAAAATAGTACATTGAACCTCCTTGGAACATGATAAATGTTTTGGAGATTCATTCATTAATTTGTAATCCATAATTGCCAAAGATCCAGTTTTGATTAATTACACCCATTTATAACCAATATGACACAGTTTAAACAGCATAAAGGAAAAAGGGTTCCATATTCACCCTTTTAGTGCTGTTTATTGCCTGTGACTGTGATTTTGACCGGCCAGGCTCGCGGCTATGAAGGGTAAAGGTCAAAGGGTATCTCACTGAAACACACGGCCTAAGGTAATGATTTCAATTTGCGATAGAAGATTTTTGAATTTGACTCATTACATTTAGGTACAAAAAGACCCAGCTCCTCCCTCTCTGCTGGACTCCTCCCTCACAATCAGAGCGGAGCCTACCTGTGTTTAGACCTGATGTTTAGACCTGATTATAACTGCTGTATAAACTCAAGTGATTGCTGTGTGTGTGTGTGTGTGTGTGTGTGTGTGTGTGTGTGTGTGTGTGTGTGTGTGTTCCACTTTAAACTGTTATTTTAAAGTTGTTCCCTGTGGCTCTGCAGTAGATGGACTCTGAGTGGGACTTGGGTCAAAATGGGCTTTCTAATGGGTAATATATGTTAAAATAGCTGCTGATACGAGGCCTTTTTGGGAGTAATCTTACAGTGAAAACATCTACAAACAATCCCTTTATTATTTATTTTTAATATGTTTATATATTCATGTATTTGTCTCTCTAATTTCGAGTGACAACTTACACTGACTGTACCCCATTTTTTCATATAATAAAGTAACATTTATTTTCCCCCAGAAAGCAGCTCTTAGGATCAAAATGACAGTGCTGTGTGCTAATTATAAAGAACATTTTATCATATATATATCATATATTCTAAAAGTGCTTATAAATTCATTGTGGTGATTTTTAAAGACTTTTAACATCTTTAAAGAGATGTTAAAAGTCAAGTACAGTGCTTTTAAATATTTATCTATCTAAGCATTCTATATGTATATGCTAGCTAGACTATACATTTAAAGATTTTAACATTTTTAGAGATCAAGCGACATGTTTTTTTTCATTAGCAGTGCCTATTCCTATTGCTTTTTTTCATTGCTGTTAATATGGTGGAACCTGTTGCTATAAAAACTGTATTTCTTAACTTTTAAAATCTAAACCAGCACAACTATATAAAAGATATACAGAGCGGCTGTTGATATAAAGTCTAAAATACAGTATGTTTTAATGTATGTGGTATGTAGAAACCTCTAGTGTGTATTCCCAACATGGCCGTCATTCCTTTCCATTATTTCCGATGAGCTCTGCCGATATTTTTGGGACGATAGCTGATACGCCCAATATACCAGCCAACCCATATCTCTACATTTACGATGTATAAGATGACACTTCTGTTCAGAAATAGTCATCTCGGTTCCCAGCCTTATAGTCCAGTCACATAAGAGTCTTCTGCTCAACCTTGGATCTCTCGATAAACAGTGTGGAGGTGTATCCATATCTCAGAGCTGTCAGCGCACAGGCCTGTGTACTGGCCTGTGTCAGCTCTGTTACGCCCCACTGCACTGGTCAGACGGCTGCCAATCATCCTGGTCCCTCCCCTACAGTATGGTCCTAAAGTCACCTGTAATAGACTTAACCTTATCATGGCTGTTTGGTTCAGTGAGAATGTTCTGGACCGCTGCCAGTTAATTAAAAAGGAGCTAATTGTTGGAGACACCTACATGCAGTAAACACCACACTGCGCTTTAGGATCACGACTACAATGCAAAGGGTTTTTCACCTTTAGGAGTGGATTTAAAAAGTAATAGTTTATTTATTTTTTTACTTTAATTGTCATTGATCAGCTTTGGTCTTTTTAAAGGTCCTATATTAAGTGAAATTGACGCTTTTAGTCATGTCATAAAACTGTTTCCTCCTCAAAAACATACCTGGAGTTGTGTTTGAGTAATCCTTTATTATCAGTCTGTCTACATCTCCAAAGCTCAAAATGTTCTGTTCCACCTTGTGATGTCATGAAGAGGTAGTTTTAGAAGGTAGAAGAGTTTGTTTTTCCGCCTTTCATGGTAATAGGGTCTATTCACGTTTACCGGAAGAAGTTTGGAAACATGCGGATGACGACTTCCGGTGTAATTACCGACACTGGGCTTGTGATAAAACCGTGGATTTAAAGCTTTCCATGGGGGATGGGACTCTAAACACGTCTTCCATGTCACGTACAAGCAGCGGGTTGTAACTGTTGATCTGCCGAACATAACGGAACAATGACATCTTTTTTATTTATTGATTGTTTTTTTTTTGTTTTTTTTTTAATTAAGTTAGACAAATTATGATACACAAATTAATAGGCAGTTTATAAAAGGAAAAAAGAAAGAATACATGACATCTATATGAAGAAAACCAGGCCATTTTCTCAGTTTTCCCAGTTACCACAGAATCACCTGCATGTTTCCAAACGTCTTTTGGTTTTGTGACGTAAGCGTGAATAGAGCCCATTACTTCTTCATATTGACTTATCGTTCAGTATATGAAAGATTTAGAACTATGGGACTCAGTATTTATCTTGTGTACATTTTCTTTGCAATAATGGGGAGATTTATGAGATTTTTTTAATGTAATGATGTAAGATTTTAGCTGCTATGGCTATTTATTGGTTCATTCTGATGTTATTTGTTGCACCTCAGGCTTTTTTTTATACAGTCGGTTTAGAAATTGGTTTATTGGGTTTGTGTCAGTGGCATAAAGTAGTTTCAATATAATCGCTTATCTCAATATTCCTCTGTAGCGATATACTGTATGTTGCTTCAAAATTTGTTATTGTGACAGCCCTGAGAATTGGACTTTTTTACTTGCGGTCTATTTTTTAGGCCTGTCATGATAATTAGACTTAGACTTAGACAGACTTTATTGATCTACAATAAATAAATAAATAAATAAATAAATAAATAAATAACAAATTAAAAAAATATTTAAAAATAGTAATAATACTAAATAAGTGGCAATAATAATAATAATAATAATAATAATAATAATAATAATAATAATAATAATAAGTCTCACTATTACTATATTGACTTATCGTAATATATGAAAGCTGGAACAATATTTTTTGGGGACAATATTTACTGTGTGTACTTTTTCTTTGCTATATTGAATAAATAATGCAAACTAAATACTGTGTTTCATTATGTATTGTAGCTCATGTATTGTAGATTTAGAATATGCTTTTGTGGTTTAAATCTGCTCTTGTGTTTTTGTGTCAGTGGCATAGATTAGTTTCAGTATTATTTATTATTATTTTTGTCTACATTGGCTTCAACAGTATATCACACTTCAGAATTTGTTATTGTGACACTCTCGATCATATGTAAATAAGTAAAAAAAACCTTCGGCTAGGTACATCCAGGTCTGTGGTCACTAGGGATGCACAATATATTGCAAAATTAAACTAGTTCTGTCCAACTCTATAAACCCACCGAGGCCCCTGGAGCCCGAGTGTTCGAGCTGGGGCCCCGGGTGAGAGTGTGACCTGGTTCAGCTCTGACCTCAGGGGAACAGAACAACAAGAGAATCACATTAAAAGCAGGCTGGAGGACAGGTGCAGAGGCTGGAGGACAGGTGCAGAGGACACTGTGGACGTGCTCACAACGCAGGACCATAAAGGCTATACAGCGAAGGTTAGCTAACATTTCTAACATAATTACTTCACTGTTATACTTAGACACGGGTTAATTATGTATAAAAATAATGATGCATGCCTATGTTTTGTTGAGAGAAATATGAGTTATTTTTGAAAGGGCCTATATTATGCTATTTTCTGATCTATTATAATGTTGTTTCCTCTTTTCAAACATAAATGGAGTTGTGTTTGGTTTTATTCACAAATGTTTAACACACAGATTGTACATATTTAGCCTGAGTTCTCTCTCTGTTCCACCTTGTGATGTCATGAAGCAGTAGTTTTCAGTTTCATTTTACCTTTTGTTCAGAGATTGACAATTCCAGGGCTAAAATTATCCAAATGATTCTAGTAAGGTGTGTGGAAGTTAAAAACACAGTGGAGCACTTCCTGTATTACCACATGACATCACAAGGTGGAACAAAGTGTTTTGAGGGAAGAACTCAGCCTAAATATGCAGGTTTTGTGTGTTAAACATGTGTGAATGAAACAAAACACAACTCCAGCTCTGATTTTGATTAGGGACATTATACAGAAATAAATGCACATGTAACATAGATTAGAAAACAGCGTAACATGGGCCCTTTACGATGGAATTTTTTTACATTTTTGAGTTCTTCCATGACTTATTGATTAGATCTGTGAGTCAGGATCGATATTATCAGGTTATTGACAGAGAAAATCTATCAGGATTAAAGAGTTTAAAGGGAGGTTCAGCATCAAAGTGGCTGCAGTTGCTGTGGGTAGGTCTGTATTGATCATAATCACACTGTGGCCGTTTTTTTTCTTTTTTTTTTTTTTTTTTTTTTACCTATAAGACTCTTATTAGACAAGATTTAAATGACAAACCTGGAGTTAAATACTGGTGAGTTACATTTTTTTGTGAAGCTGCAGTCCTAAAAAGCACTAAAGAACGCCAAAATTTCATCTCGTCTCGTTCTCGTTGATCCAGTCTTGTGTCTCATTTCGTATTGTGGAAATTGTACCTCGTCCCGCCCCTAATGCGTACTTATTCGGAGCATTACTTCTCCACAGATCTGACCTATAACTTGTCTCCAGGGGAACTGTGGAACTTTCTAATTTAGGCAAAGTATTATCTTCATGGAGACAAACAGAAAAGCCGATTATAGTGCAGTATACTTTGTCCATGCACCCAAGGTTGTTTGTGTCTATTTGCAGTACATTGTGTTCTGGTGTAAATGCATCATGTATAATTGGAGCTCTTGTTTTCCTCTTACTGTTCTTCAGACATCATCTTTTTCTTTTGTTCTTTTTCATTTAGAAACTTTGAACCAGGTACTCTGTGTTCTTAAGGAGCCTATATTACGCTATTTTCTGATCTATATTATAATGTTGTTTGGTCGTCAAAAACATACTTCAGCCCTGGAATTTCCAATCTCTGCTGAATCTCTGGGAAAGGTAGCTGTAGCTGAAAACTACTGCTTCATAATATCACAAGATGGAACAGAGTTTTGGGCTTTGGAGATGTAGACAGACTAATAATGAAGAGTAACTCCAACATGTGTGAATGAAACAAAACAGTAAACAAAACTCCAGGTATGTTTTTGAGGAAGAACATTTTAACATGGCTTGGGGCTCACAAGAGTCAATTTTGGGTAATATAGGACCTTTAATAAACATTTTATTGACTTTGCAGTGGGTACATTTAGATGGCCAATAAAAAACAGATAACTATAATAATCAAATAACCCAATATTTAGATCGGATCAAGAGAAATCTGATTATAACAAACCCCACTTACTTGGAAGACAAAGTACAATGGATTTAAAAATAACTTTAAAGCTTTTTATTGTGCGAAATTGACTCTTGTGAGCTTTAAGTCAGGTTAAAATGTTGTTATCTCATCAAAACCATATCAGGAGTTATGTTTCGTTTCATTCACATGTTTCAGTAACGTTTTATTATTAGTCTTATCACATCTCCAAAGCTCAACATGCTCTGTTCCACCTAGTGATGTCATGTAGTGGTAGTTTTCGGTTAACAGCTACCTAGTAGAGATGGAATAATTCGAAGGCTGAAATGATTCAAATGATTCTAGTGAAGGCGTATGAAGTTTAAAACACAGTGGAGCACTTCCTGTATTGCCACATGACATCACAAGGTGGAACAGAGTGTTTTCTGTTGGATTTTAAACGTGTGAATGAAACAAAACGCAACTCCAGGTTTGTTTTTAATGAGAAAACAACATTATAACAGATCAGAAAATAGTTTCTCCTACATTTTAGTTTGTTTTGTTTTGTTTTCTTTGTCAGAACCTGTACAAGTGTGAACAATCAGAAACTCACATCAGATTCAGCTGTTTACAAGCCGTTTCCATAATCCGGAAATTGGCGTACATGTAAACATAGCTAGAGCTGTTTTCTCTTTGACCTCACCGAAACATATCAGCTAACCTCTCCACATCTTATCTTTTCTTGGCGAGGCTGTAAACAAATCATTATGGAGTGATTGGTTCCCCACACAGAGGAGACGGAGAATACTTGAAACGTAGTGAAATGTGAAGTGGAGCTGAGGGGGTTAAAGGTCGTCAGATAAATACTGTGTGTAGCGCTGTAGTGATTGGAGGGTCCTTTTTGGGTCTGATTGCATTTGTGATTTCGGAACAGGAAGTAGTAGAGGTTAGCTTAGCGGCGCCTGACTGTTTCCAGCCGAGTCAATGCAGTTTCTTTGTTTCTTTGTCGTCTAAAAAAGACAAAACATTTTTATTTTTGTTTATTTTATTTGACCAAAACATAACTAAGCTACTTAACTAGAACATAATTTAAAAATGCACCACGTTTAAACAGCTCTACCTTACATTTATTCAATTACAGCTCAAAAATACCTACAAAAACAGGCATTCTGACTGTGAGTGGGGTCGCCTTTCCACTGATCTGACCTGTAACTTGGTCTGGTTTGGTCACCATGATGATAGAAAGGTTTAATGCCATACTGTGAAACATTCCAGTCAAAGCAATAACATTTCCATAGAGAAAAGCATTTGACGAACCCTCTATCAGAAAAGTTACACAATGCACCTTTAAAGTTCATATGACGGGTTATGCAACTAAATTAACAAAAACATAACTTAACATAATTAAGATTTTTTTTTTTTTTTTTTTAATGAATATTATAATATCACTTCCTGGTTGGACATGAGCAGACAGAGGATGTGACATACGTAGAGGTAATTCCATAGCAACAATGATAAAGCAGACCTATTATGCAAAATTTACTTTTTAGAGCTTTAAACCATGTTTTCACCACCACTGCCATACACCCACTGCTCTGTACTTTTTTTTTCTTAATCAATGATACACGTAGGATTTGGCAGCATCATGTAGACCTTTTGGTACAAATGGGGACCAGTATTCAAACACGGACATCAGTGGACTTGTTTCTTTTATTCAGTTGTTTTAACTGAATATTGCGATTTAAAACGTCCAGATTATAACATAATGATCGACAGGTGTCATAGATTATAACTACACAGCAGACACAAGCACAATATCTTCTTTAACAGGGGCCAAAACTTCATCTGCACATGACCCGTTCTTCAACCTCTCTGTGCAACCTCCCAAGAACAGTGTGTAACCCGCATTTAATACAGAGACTTTTATTTTGGCGGGTCCACTTCCTGTTCGCAGTTTACTTCCGCCATCTCCGCTGTGGCTGTGGCACGGTCTGTGGGCAAACTTCAAACAAACTACCCCAACTCTCTAAAACTACGCATTTCACTCCGCATTTTAAGGTGAGCCTTTTGCCGAGATATAAGGAACTATTACAGAAAATTACAACCGTGTAAAGTGCCGCTAAAATGTTTTATTAAGCAAAGTCGCTAACTGCTCCTTTCAAATCCTCCATAGCGCCTCCGTACATGTTTACCAGTCGGGCCGTTCACGGAGTGTAGCTTTAGCCCGTTGAAATCAAGGTAAATACTTTTACAGTATTTATATTTGTTGTTGTAAAGAAGCCGAATTGTAGGTAACACTTTGATTTAACTAAAAGTTAAATACATGGGACCGCCTTAATAATTTTTGTCTAGTTTGAACACTTTATTTGGCTAACTCTAAATTGCCTGAGGAGTTTTGTTTGCTATCGAAACCAACTGATAGGTAGCTGCGTGTTTATTTATTCCAATGTTTGTTGCGCAACACTTTTATTTATGAACTCTGCCTGAGTATTTTGACCAGTATTTGGAATTAACATTTTGATTATTACAATTAAGTGCACTTGTCTTTAATGAACTAAGTGAATGTTTTGATTGCTGTAGTAATTGATTATCGAAAAATTCAAATGAACTTTTGGATTAATAATTAGTTATATTAATTATGAATAATTAACTATATTAATTATTCAGACCTGTTTAATGGTTAATGCCCTGATTATGTATATTTTCCCATGTATGTTTACACATGCATTGATTTAATTTGTTCATACTGGGTTAGATTATAATAGTAACAAGATTACTTGAAATATTTATTTGTGTTTTTGGCCTTCTAGGTCAGGTTTTTTATGGATGGAATCCACTTTCAATGGACTATAACCAATCTCAACTCAACAAACCATCAGATGGTGAGCTGAACAACTGTGCGGTAGGACAAACTTTCCTTTTTTCCCCCTGCGCTTCTCGAACCGTGAACCATTGTTTAAAAGACTCAACTTATTTCCCCCCCAAAAATTTGAACTTGAACTTTTGTGTTACTTTTTTTTGTTTATATAAATGGCACTATTAATTGCCTCTCACTCTAATATACATATGTAATAACTACAGTCCTGTTGTATGTTCTTCATTCACACCTTGGGCTCCTTCAAGAACCACTCTTCTGTTCCTGCTAATATTCTTAGCCGCAATCATGTTGCCAAGCCTTAAATTAGCGTTACAAGTGGGTGAATTACCTGGCTAATTCACGATTCTTTTACATTTTAAGCAGATTTAATAAAATAAAAAAAGACTTAAAACAATTATCAGCTCAATGGCAGAATAAATTAAGGAAGCAACAGCCTTGAGAAACAATGACTAATGATCCTGTAATTATGCAAATAATGAAACATGCATGCAACGCCTCTTATCTGGAGGCACACATTATTTTCACTGAGAATTAATGAATATTGTGAATTTAATTTCTTCAAAACAACCACAGAATCTGGAAGCTTTTCTGCATATTCACAAGTTACAACAACAGGTACAGCATTTTCATACATTTTAACCAAACAATTTATAGGCCCTGTAAAACTGTGTAAACAAAAACACACACAGGAAAAAAAAAAACAAAAAAAAAAAAATCCTGAATGGAGGCAACTGAAGGCAAAAGTGAAAAGGAATGCAATGTGATTTCAGTGGGAAAAGTGAGATAAACAACATGGGAAATTTGGCAAATGAAAACCACTCAAATACATGTAAGCAATATCAGAACCCAGTTTAAAACATTTACAATAGTGTGTTACGTTATTTGTTAACATAAGAAGAGATTATGATAGACACAAAGCATTTTTGACAAAGAAAAAGTCCCGATTTTGAGGTATTACTGGACAAATCTTTACAGAAAAGTTGAGCCCACTACAGTTTGTCACTTCATCTATGGATATATTAAACATTTCATCATAAATTATACTTTTGTGAAGCTCAAATACAATTTTGAGGTCAGAAATTTGTATGTTTCCATCCTTCTGAACAGAGTAGCAAATTAACTAAAATGTGTTCCTTTAAAATTCAAAATGATTGTTTTTTGTTATAATGTCGGAAACCATTAGCATTTAGATCTGTTAATCAGTTAATCATTGAAAATATGTTATGTCTGCTTCACTTTGCCTCCAGTTGCATCCATTCTGAAATTTTTAGTTTTACCTGGGATCCCCTGGTAAATTGTAATAATTACGGAAGTCATCTGTGTTTCTAGTCCTGTGAGAATCATCCATGTCTATAAAAATGTAAAAATTCACCCAGATTTTACCTTAATTCTTCGAAAACCTCAGGTGAGTTTAGTCCCGTGTGAATGCTCATGCCTGTAAACTGTCTAGTTTTTAACCTCTGCGTTGAAGCTAACAGTGACTGAAAACGACTCTATGGCCCAGTTTAGGTAGAAAATACAAGTTATTGTATTTTTCTACAATTAAAAAGTAAAAAACATGACTCAAATTGAGGTAAAGACATGACCCTGAAGTACATCCCCTTTCCCATGGCAACCGAGGACCAGCAGCTTGGAGCGTCTATGCAGAAATTTAGAGCTTTTGGTGCAAAGTTTGTAAAGATGGTGCAGATGCATTCTGTTAAAAACAAACTTGAAATGAAAGCAACGTTGACAACATGATGAAGGAAAAGGTTTTTGTCTTGTTTTGGTGTGTTTATCAGTCCAACATTTCCAGAATAAAGTCCATAAAAACAGGTAGTTTACTGACATTGCCTATCTCGTGCGAATGTACACATTAAATTTAACAGACGTCTCTAGGTAAAACTAATCCCGTGTGAATAGGGCTTTAGATGGATGCAGAATATTCATGTACCAGTTTCCATGTTCCACACAAGGGAGGGATTTGCAGACAAGGGGACGATCTGATTGGACAAATGAGTGTGACAGGAGCAGATAGAGCTGTCAGATACAGACAGGCGATAAGAGCAGAGAGCAGAGGCACAGGGGAGACTAGGGACTGCACAGTAAACACCAGGAGACCAGAACATGTTTGTGAATTTAGACACGAGATACAGTGGAATCAATTATACCACTTTACCGAAAAGATCTCCTGCAGCCGTCCTCACACAATCCCAGCATGCACCTCCAAACCTCATATAATACTGGCAGTGGAGTGGCTGAGAATTCCCATAGAAAATAAAATCACAGTAACTAAAGTTAAAGGTGCACTATGTAACTTTTTGGTTTGGGAACCGACATCCTGCTTGTTTCTATGGACATGTCATTGCTTGGAATGTTACACAGTATGACATTCAATGGCTCTACCTTACATTTATTCAATTACAGATCGTTAAATTGCTCAAAAATATCTAGAAAAAAAGGCATTCTGACTGTGAGCGGGGTTGCCTCTCCAATCTCCACAGATCTGACCTGTACTGTAACTTGGTCTGGTTTGGTCTCCAGGAAGATAGAAAGGTTTAATACCATTTAATACCATACTGTGAAACATTTCAAACATCTCCACGAACAAAGGCATTTGAAGGACTTTCTTCCAGAAAAGTTACACAATGCACCTTTATCAATGAATCAGTGTTTTTTGTGTGTTTATAACATTGATTTGGGTGATTTAGCATGCTAAGTAGCTACACCATCTGTACATTATTTAGAGCACATCCTGTTTTCCTGTTATTTTATGAATTTCACATAATTTAAACAATCAATATCAGTAAATGTTATAGGCACATGACTTCATAATATATATTTTTCACGCACATCTCAAGGACCTTTTTTGATGATATAAGAAGGTGAAAAGTAAACCAGATTTCCAAATATTGCTGTCCTCTTTAAAATCACACCAGTGCCAAGTAAGGGTCACTCATGTTTAATCTGATTAGTTTTAAGATAAATCATTGTCTACGATTTCCTTTAATGACAAAAAAAAAAAAAAAAAAAAACTTCCGAAAGTGGACTCGGTGCCATTCATTACCGCTAATTCACAGGTGCAGGAGCTCTGTACTGTTTTTGGGCAGTATTTTTGCTGTTTATTTGTACAAAGTTTAATTTTATTACAAAATGGTACATGTTTCAATATAAATTAAATGAATGAATGAATTAAATATATTACAAATAAATAAGTAGTGATTTTTGTACGTTTGTTATGTCACAGGTAAAAATCCAGCTTTTCTCCATGCAGATTTTTTGCATTGTTTGAAATGTTTCACAGTATGGTCTTAAACCTTTCATCGTCATATCACGTAGTAGCAGTAATAGACAATAGAGCAAACATGACATATATCATACAATTTTTATATAAATAAGATACAATAAACTCTGAATAAAAGAAAATGTAAAGAAATCTGTACCGTTACATACCCTCTTCAAATTCGTTCACGTCTTCAACTTCAACACTAGTTTTGTTTTGTAGATTTGAAACTGGCAGCTTTCATCAGACTAAAGAGGAGTTCAAGAAAGAATTTTCATGTGCTAAAAAAAAAAATGCCCAAGGAAAAGTTTCTCATAAAACTCTACTGCGAGAAAGAGAGAGGGATGACAGGGAGGAAATAATCAATAATGAATACATGTAAAAGTACTAGAGCTTTAGCAAAACGGTATCCTCTCTAGTGGGTTGTGCAAAGTCTACACTGTCTCAAAGAGCTTAACAGATCAATGTATTTTTTTCCCTTCAGTAATATTAAAATGTTCTGGCTGTCATTTTTAGAATAATATAACATTACTGTAGCATAAACAACAATAAATAGTAAGTAAAGTACGGGAAACATGATATCTACACATATTATTGATAGTGGCCTTTAAACATACTCTTGAGCACCTTTTCTTATGTTTTCAAACTTGAAATAATGCATAGAACCAGACATTATTTTCCAGCTTTGGTGCTCTCCATACTGGAATCTAGTGTAGGGAAAATTTAAATGTTATAGTATGGTTAAAAGCCCAAAAACTCAATTTTGCGTAAATATATTTAAGCATTTACATGAATATAGCTTTATTCCTGTCCACCAGCAAAACAAAACATGTAAAACCATAATATAATTTCATTTATTTTGAAACATGTACCATTTTCTACTTTGGTCTATAAATATTTAAGTATCATTTCATCCAGTAACTTTATACACATTGTTTTGCAGTTTTATTTTATTATTTATTTTAAGTGCAAGCTTCCACTTTTTTTTTTTTTTTTTGCTACTAATCTGTTTATATGCTGTTTTAATAGCATTATCTTTTGTTCCTAGTGATTTTTTGGCAACTTAAGTGTAAATTAGGTACATTTACATATTACCTAAATCTTAGTTTGTGCTGCCTTTAGTGGCATCTGCGATGTCCAGTAGTTGGTGACATCACACAGGACTGCCCTGATTACAGCCAGGTGTTTCTGAAACAAACGCCGCTGCAGGGGCAGAGTTGAAGTGTGGATACCTGTTGGACCAATCACACTGCTCCTCAGATGTCTAGACCCCGCCCCTCCTCTCTCACTCTTTTCTTTACTCCTCCAGGTAGTGCCCAGTTATGGGTGTTTCTCAATTCCCAGGATCCTTCATCCAAAGACCACTTTGTAGCACTGCTCTGGAGTTGATTCCTCCGAAGCAGAGCCAAGTGTCCTGCTCCCTCCTGGAACACACTCCAGAAGGAGCGACTGCTGTTGGGGAATTGGAAGACCACTGGGCGGAGGTCTGATGAGGTGGATCTCTCCAAAGTGGTTCAGAGGCCGAGCATCCTGGCAACTGGGAAACAGCCTATTTGAAATGTGGTTGTGGGAGGAGTTTAAAGTGTGGTTTAGTCCCACTTTAATGTTACCCATCCCTAACCCTCATTCTCAGATCATGTGTACAGTAAATAGAGAACCACCATGAAAGTTCATAACAATTACACACAGATAAGACTTTTTAAAAAATTAAATACAGATTTCTGAAATTATGTCTATCTGAAGCTTTGTGAAATTATGAGCAAAACATCACGTATTTCGTATCCTTTCTCTTTTTCATATTCTTTTTAGAACGGCTGAATGCTACTATTTTGCTTGATGTTATTGTGCAAACTCTTTTGTAACGTGACATCGCAAATTACGACAAAGCACTTCTTTGTGCTTCTTACAAACTTAATTTTGAAATGAAATTTTCCTCTGAGGTTGTGTTTTTCTTTTTTGTCTGATTTTTAAAGATGAAAAGGGAGTATTTTTTCTTGCTTTGTACAACACTTGGGCTGTCGTAAAATTTAAAGGTGCATAAGGTTACACAAAATTGACTCCTGTGAATGTTAAGTTTTGTTACAATACTGATGCCTTATCAAGAACATACCAGGAGTTGTGTTTTGTTTCATTCATGCATGTTTGAGCAATTCCTCATCATGATTCTTTTTACATCTTCAAAGCAAAAAACAAACAAAAAAAAATGCTCTGTTCCACATTGTGATGTCATGTAGTGGTAGTTTTCAAGTTAACAGCTACATTTCACCTTTAGTTCACTAGAGACAGGTAATTCAGAGCCGAAATTCTATTCTAGTGAAGGTGTGTGGAGTTTAAAAACACAGTGGAGCACTTCCTGTATGACTACATAACAACAAAAGGAGCAAAAGGAGTGTTTTCTGACTGAGAGAAGAACTCAGCCTAAATATGCAGAGTTTGTGTGTTAAACATGTGTGAATGAAACAAAACATAACTGATGTTTTGATGGTATGCTTTTGATGAGGAAACATCATAATGGATCAGAAAATAGTGTAATATGTTCCCTTTAACAGATCTGCAAATGTAGTACTCTTGCCGAAGTTAAAATTCTGATATTGTTTAGATCAGGCTTTTGTTCATTGTATGTAGGAGATATACTGTATGTAACCACCATCTCCTCACTCACACTGAGCCATTATGTCTGAACTAACAGGGGTAATTATCAATTCAATCAATAATCCACATGAAGTGTTTTATTAGCCTGTGGCAGAGTGGAAGGCTGTAATTACCCAGAATGCCCCTGGGCTTTGTAAAGAGTGTTAAAGAGCTGTGTGGCAGTCATGAGAGAATCAGAGGTTATAGATCTAGTTGTTGTAGTAATTCGCCTGTATAGACTCACTAGCTATGAGATAGATTACGAGGAACAATAAAATGCTTTAAAATACGATCTAATCAAAATGTCCAAAATTACACAAGACAGACGTGGAGACAGACGTGAAATGCATTAGATCTGAATTGTAGCCATTTTAAGTATATAAAGAAAAACCTTTTTAAAATATAAAACAAAGGATGGAAATAACTACTGTATTCTAGCCTCAAAATTGGTTTTGATTTTCACAAAAAGTGCAAGTTATGGTAAAATGTATTGTAAATCTCTAGATGCAACAAAAACAGTGTTGTGAGGTCAACATTTATTTTGTATTTGTCCAGTAAAACCTAAAAATAAAGATTGTGCTTCCATCAAAAATGTTGAGTGCGATCACAAATTTATAATATAACATGAAAAGTAATTTTATTTATGTAGCACATTTAAAACAACCGTAGCAAGTTCCACCAAAGTGCATTACAACAAGAAATGCAAAATGTTTAAACAAGAAATAGTGGAGAGCAGGGCAAAGTCAGGTAAATACCCAAGGTCCCTTTTGTGTCCTTCATCTCCTAAACCTCACTGTTCTTATGTTTCTCTCAGACTGCACCGATCCATGAGCCAAACACAGGTCCATCTCTGTCACTGACGCAAAGGTTATATGATCAGGTTCCATCTCCTGGAGGTCATGACCCTGGCAGCAAAGGCTCATGGGATTTAGAGTGCTCACAGATTGACAGCGTGGGCTCAGATGTGTGATTGGTTTGAGTTAGAACTGTGTGAGAGCTGTTCCCTAAAGGCTGGTCGATAAAGCCAATGCTCCTGTCTTTAGCAGCTCATTAGAGGAGAGTTAACCCTCTGTCTCCTCCATGTTTTACTGCAAATGCAAACATCTATCAAGACTGACTGAAAGAAACATGGTAAAGTCCATACACAACAGGCAAGGACAGGAGATTTCTGCTACAAGGAATATTTAGTGCAACTTTGTGTGAGAATGGTATCTGTATTGGTTAATTTCAAGTTAATTTGGTCTTGATTTATGCCTAAATGTAATGTAATGTTCAAAGTAAATCGTCTAATTAGGTGTTTAAGAGTTTCAGGCATAAGGATTCTTCCCCGATTCAAGGTTAGCATTTTTACTACCGAAGTAAGACTTTTACTCAGTTCTGATTTGTTTGTTTTCTTACATTTATTAGCAGTTTGAGTGTTTATCAGTAAAACAATTTCTAAGAATAAATTTGATTAAACAAATCTCATCTCATAAATGAGGTTTGTCCCAAATATGGTAACTATAGCAACCCCAGCGGTTGCACCAAAGTATCTGGGTATGCACACTTTGTAAAACTGTGCCAAATCAGATACTGTTCCAAATTGGGCCGTGACATTGGGAAAGGTCCTCACAGAATCTTTCAAATCAGGAAAGAATCATTTGCCTGAACAACATTACAACATTATATAAGCCATCCATCCACTTTCTTCCACTTTATCTTGGGCTGGGTGGTGGAGACAGCAGTCTGCTCTCTCGACATGGAGGAGCAATGGCTTTACTCTGACCTCTTCCTGTGTGACTGAGCTGCAACTCACCCTATCCCTAAGGAGGAAACTTTTTGGCCGTTTGTATCTGTGATCTAGTCCTTTTGGTCTTTACTGAAAAGCTCATGACCATAGGTGAGAGTAGGAACGTAGGTGTATCAGTAGATTTTGCTTTGCTTTTCGACTCGGCTCCTTTTTCAGCAGTATTCAGAGTATCCGATACAGAGAATGCATCATTCTCCATCGTTTTGTCACTCGTGAACCAGTCCCCAAGATATTTGAACTCCTTCACCCACCCGGAGAGGACGCCACCTTTTTCTAGTCAAGAACCATCTATAGGCCAATTGTCATTTTTATTGTAATAAATTAGATTATTGGGTCCAATCAGGTTCAACATTTGTGAATTTTCTTCTGAATGGCAAAATAGAATGTAATCAATAGGAAAAACTGCCTCTTATCCCCATTTGGGAGTATGAAAACATTTTTGCTCCAAACTTGTATACAACCATCAGTGGGAATTGTCTATGGAGCATTCACTATACCTACATCTGGTCTGTTTGTATTTGTAAGCACAGCTGTGAAAAGTCCAAAACTGTAGTGCTGCCGCGATTATTCGACGTAGTCGACGTAATCGTATATGAAAATTAGTCGAACACAATTTTTGTGGTCGAATATTCGCCTATTTATTTTTGGTCTCAAACGGCAACCTTAAATACTCAAAGAGCCATTTGGACCGTCTCCCACAGAAAAGAAAACACCCGGAGCCACAAAACCCTTTTGACTCTAAACCAGCGCTAACCAGAGGAACTACAGGCAAAACTACAACTCCCAGAAAACGGACTACAACAAGCACCATCCTCCACTACAGCTCTTAAGCGCGAGTCTTAAGAGAATTATTTACACCTTTCAGTCTTTTCATCACAACAGTAGCAACATAAATAAAGTGCATGAGTGAAATAAAGAACTGTGCTGCACACGTACGACCTGCACACGTATAATCTCTGAAAAGTTTAACATGAACCATCTCCAACGCGATAGAAGCACAGAACAGACTCACCATAGGCAGAACATCCCTCAGTCACAGAAAGAACACTCATATTCCACTGAATCCTGCCCTTTAGTCCGACAGAAGCTGAGCGCATCAGCGGCACAAGGAGCGATCTGTTTTTTCAGCACTTCTAGTTTATGCAAATTAGCCATGTGGTTTTAAGTTTCGCTTCTGTATAACGTAAACAAATGTGCGCAAAGCTGCATTCAACACATTATTATTTGAGTCCTTCTCGTAGGAAATAAAAATCCAAACTTAAATTATCCACCCGCAGCGAACCAAAAATGCATCTGCTTCTGTGTTCCGTCATCATTTTATCGCGTGTACCGCGTGTACCAGTCTCACCAGCTGTGAAAGCAGATGAATCTGCCCACTAGCATTAAGCATTACGCCTACATAGTACAAATAAAAAACTAAAATAAAATGAACACATGAAAATTGCAACCGCTTGTTTTTTTTTTTTTTAATTAGTCGTTTAGATTAGTCGACTAATCGAAAAATTAGTCGAGAGATTAATCGTTAGAAAATTAGTCGTTAGTGGCAGCACTACAAAACTGTATTGTTTATGTGAAAAATATGATGTTAAGTGGTTTTATACAGACCTCCAAACTCTCTCTCGAGTGGGGCCAAATCAGACAGCAAACCATTAGAGCCACATTTACATTCAACACAAGCCCAAAGAAAAGCTTTTTAAGAATCCAAACCTAATATATTTTCTATTTGCATTAATGGAGCAGGTGCGAGGTCTGGCTGCTGCGTGAGGTAAAGCCAATTTCCTCTCAAAGCTCCCAAATGGTCTTAAAACAATGTTGCTTAACAAATACACAAAAACAAACAAACTTTACATTGTCAGAGGAAATCAAACAGGCCCAAAGTAAGTCACTCTAACCAGGCAAATCAAGGAATGAAAAATAAATCCTTTCCACATCATATTATAGTCTAACCTCTCCAATCGATTTTAGAATTTAACATAATGACAAGTTAAAGAATCCCATAGTGTGATCTGGCGGTGCGTGCCATCTACTGGCAGCAGAGGGATTGACCATGAGGAAAAAATTAAACTAGCTGATAATTAATCGTCATGTCCAGACATATTAATGTATGCACACAGTTTTAATAAATGCAAACTGACCGCAGAAATGCTTTAGCTTTGCCAGCAAGACGAATTCCTGTGATTTTTTTTTCTGAGTTCACAAACTCTAGAGAATCTGTCTGAATATTTTGGATGTGATAGATCCACCAGTTGTGTGGAAACTGACCAATCACCACTGGTGTGTTCGGAAGCCAGCACTGAACTAACACTGGGCTCCTGTGCGGTCAGTGCCTTCTGTAACATGAGGAAACAGAAAAGACACACAGACACATTCACTGACATCAGAATAAGTGGGACATCTCAGCGCTCATTGCTCCAGCACAGCACCACATGGGACCTGCTGCTGTCACTCGTACTCGTACTACTGAGAGTGTTTGAGTGTTGTTTTTCAAAAAGCTATCGACATCAAAACCATAGAAAGACCTCAGTGGGATTCCCGGCAAGAAGCTACTGGGGTGCCTTTGAGCAAAGCACTTACAGTATACTCCCTGTATCACATGGGAAATGACAAGCCAAGCTCCAAAAAATAGTGCAAAAACAGCTTGCTTTTTGACGGTATGCAGGGAGAGGCTATGTTAGAATTCAGCGTAAAGGTGCACTATGTAACTTGGTAAAACAAAAGTAAAGACTCCCTGATTGTTTTCATTTTGTAGATTACTTCAGTTTATGGGATTTTAATATGTATTATGCCTCAAAATTAGCATTAGCACTCTCATTGAGACACAAAGACCAGTCTCATTTTAGTGTGACTCAGCAAACCCCCATAGAGATATAATTGGACTGGAACTAATGGCGCTAACAGTGAGCTAGCCATTCGCTGTAGTGCACAGAGCCAGCAATTGAATGTTGTCTCTCAGTTACTTGCTTTTATTGTCAATAAATATTGTTCTCTGTATAACCCTCACCCCTCACCCTGGTTGGTTTCATGCTACAAGAAGGTTAAATTATTGCCTCCCTCATAACATAACGAAGTAAATTTTTGCCAAATTGAGTTTTCTGTCTTCTTCTACTCTCCAGACCCTGCTGCATCGGTCCGTGTCATTGGCTCAGTGCTTGGCCAATCAGAAAGATTTGTACAGCCAAAAACAAAACAAACACTAGTAATTTGAGCAGTTTCTTTTCTATTTTCCTGAAAACCTTGAAAAAAAAAACTTTGGAAACTGTGTGTAGTATGCCTACTGTCAAACTTATATACATTTGATACATATTTTTTTCTGTATGTGCTTCATATTTATCATCATAGGTTGCATAGGTGTACGTGTTTTCAGATTGTCCTTTGTGTGTGTTGTTTGTGTGTTCAGAGACAGACTGCTGTGTTCCTTATTGCGCAGTAGCAGCAGTAGACTTGTACATACAAACTCCATGTTCAGTAGAAATAGGTGTATGTTCCTTTGCCTAATGAGAGGCCATGTCCCACTGAGAGAAGACTATAAGAGCAAAACATTGTCATAAAGAGTACAGACCACTGCAGGAAAAAGCAAGTTTGGACTAATAATGCTGTGTTATGGTTCAGCGGACAGACTAATTTACTCTTTTCTTCTATTCAAAGGACCAAACTGTGTGGACAGTTGGGAGTTTGTTGTGTTCAGTTGAATTTATTTACTGTCACCGAAGAAATGCTGTCCTTTCATAAAATAATACTTTGCTACACAGTTTACCCACAACTCATGCCATACTGAAAGACCAGGTTTGTTGTAGCACTTTTATTCTTTTGTAAAAGTGGTAAATACACCATAGATTTAGCACTGGTCATAGTACAGTACCCTGATAAAGAAAACAAAAGAGGGCCCCTGACAGATCCTTGGGGTAAATCACCATTGTCATTCTGGATTGTATTATTTTGCATAGGGCTGTTGATCTTTAAATCCCCTCAGAAAACTGCATTTTTGACTTGTTGGTGCACATTAACATTTTACACAAATCAACCTACTTTATATCATATTTTAGCTGTGAATTTTTTCTCAAATTCTCCTTTGAAATGAATGGGATTCCCACTTAACTGGAATGTGTGGTTTAATAATAATAGAATAAGGTCAATAAAGCCTTCAGCCAGCACACACTAGATCAGAAAGCACCAAACCATGTAACGGCTTGCACAGACGATCCAACGTCAGCCATTTTTCATTTAGTGCAATGTGATCCGCTGTGTCGAATACTGTTTCCCTCACATCAGTCACTAAAAGAGTCTTGTTGTCATGTATATTGCCTTCTATTTACGGCCCTTTGTGAATGCAGTTGTAAAGTGTTTTATAGAAATTGTACAGATGCATGTGCGTTTCACTTGGTTATTTGATGTATGCTTCGTTCACGCTTGTTTCATTAATCCTGTTTCAAAACTGTTTCAAATTTCCCTGGATTGTTACGTCAAAGATAGAAATCTGGATGTCTCCTGATACTCCTGCCATGCTCATTGGTAATATCAAGTTCATTACAAAAGTGTCATTATATTAATAATTAGCATGCCGGACAATGTTGTAATTCACACTGCTGCCAGTAGATGGCTTGCTAACACCAAAACCAGATATAGGACCACAGACATCAATAGGAATCTGTGCTTTTCAGGAATTATTTAAAGCTCTAAAACATGAAATGCCAAAGCAAAGGTACTCAGCATTTTTAAAGGTCAATAACAATATAAATATGTCCTTTAGGAATGTTATTATAGGATAAATATGATATAGTATATTTTGCAACACTTTGTAATGTCTGATATCATAGTAATTCAATAGTAGCAAAAAGTCATCTTTTAATAATTGCTCTAAATCCTGACATTTTGTGTGTGTTTATGAGCTCATTAGTGCTGTGTGTAGCTGCAGCCTGAATGACATGTTTGATGAGTGCTGACGCTGCAGAGTGCTGTGGAGTCTTTACAGCTCAGACAAAGTGGAGCAGGCAGATGGTGGTGTGGTGTTAGTGTGAGACAGGAGCTCATTAGAGCAGAGGACCAGGTCTGAATACTGAACAGTCACTACGGCACACTCATTCTATTGTGTTCTGCTGTGTTGTTTGCACTTAACCTTATTTGGACTGAAGGATGTTTCCATTTGCCTGTGTGTTTAGTTTGTATTAGCTGAATGTCGAGGGACTCCCAGTGTTAGGAGCATGTGTGAGCTGAGCACACGCTGGAGAGTATCCCTTTATCACACGTCAGATCTGTTTGTGTGTGCAAGTATTTATCATGTTGTGGGGACTAAAATACACACTGAATTAATGGGACCTTATGGGGACAACAATTAGGACCCCCGTGATGTAAGTCATTTATTACTAGAGCAACAACATGGTTTCAAATTCATTAAAAATAATGAGAGAAAATAGGTTAAACTCTGACATAAACTCTAAACTGTGCTTAAAGGTTGTATGGAGGATTTTTTTTTTTTTTTCCAAATTGTCAATGATAGCATTATAGAGATGCAGCAGCCTTGTAATTATGATGACCAAAACACAAAAGAATGAAAATCCATCAACTGTGGACGTGATGGGGCCAGATAAACATTAGCCAATAGATAACGAGGCTACCTCATTCCCGGTGCGCTGGGATTACGTGATTTACGTGCGTGAGAGGCGTACGTAAACTACCAGTTTACGCCAGCTCTCACGCATTCCACAGATGCAAGATGCTGTTTACTCAACCAACGCAGCGGTTCTTAGCGACTTTTTCCAACTGTAGCTTCCTCGCAGTTTGCACAAAGTTTGATGCAATGGCAGACAAGAATCCACTACCAGTTGGCCGCAAAAGAAAGTCTGGTTTTGAGGTCGCTGAATGAAGAAAAGGGGAAAAGGAGCGAAGCCAAACTAAGGTGATTCTCGGAGATTCCTTCCAGCGATGGCGGCACTGAAGCAGAGGGTCTAAAGACTGACGCGTTGGTCGCTAAATTACTTCTGGACGGGAAACTTCTGCTTATCATTTGAAAACATACAGTATAGTTAGAGCAGCAACAGCGATTCTGAACACGCACCGGCTGTAAACAAACATCTTCTAGCTTAAGGAGGAGGCGGGAGGAGGCATTTCTACTGAGGGAGCTGTGGGGGAGGGGGGGTGGTTTCACACATGTGCAACATTTGAAAAAGGAGAAACAGTCGCTGGATTTCTCCTTCCTTGGAAAATCCTCTATACAACCTTTAACTGGACTAAAGAAAAGAGTGATTAAGGTGGAGAGGCGGGGTTTGGGGGTATACCAAACAGTATGATTGATATATCAGGCATCAACATTTTAAACTCTGCCCCTGACAGTCACACACTTAAAGTTTGATTGGCAAAATATGAAACAGTAGATAATGCTATTAAAACACCAAAAAAAGTGGATGTAGTGGCATCCAAAAAAAGTGGATGTAGTGTTTAGTTCCACTTTAAGGTTATGGTTTAAGTTAGGCAAGTAGTAACTTGACACACATAGATCATATGTGTGTCCTTATTTTATATGTTAGAATTCACAATGTTAATCTAAAATGACAAAAAGAAACAAATCTGCTGGAAGCTATTTGCTTCCAGTTGAAAACTGCAGCACTGATTTTAGAATGCACTATAAAGGTCATCACAGCAAAGTACAGTGCTGCTGGACCATGCTAATGGGAGCACGCAAGCAGCAGATTTTTTTTTTTGTTTTTCATTTGTACCAAAATGGCTACTCAACACTGCTGTATACGTGTATCACTGTGTATGAGGACAATGGTAGAGCAATTGTGTCTTGATTACTCATATATGCAGGAATCACTCTAAATACAACTTACAACAGTGGGTAAATGAGGAAATAAAACAAGTATAACATGGCTAAAAGCTAATACTCGGCTTACTAATCCATCCCAAAATGGAAACCCAACATGTGTATGTGTGTGTGATATGTGGAGGGACTTGGCACATTGGGTGCATTGAACGCTGCCATGTCCCTGTTGTGGTCTTTGCATATTGTAAACCTTTTACCACACTCAGTAAAAGTACACCTTTAAATTTTAGATTCTTGACAAGTTCTGAAGCAGCCAAAGTTAATTTAAAATCTGCAGACTTGGGTAAATAGAAGTGTGTGCCCAGTGGAAGTGCCCCTCTCCTTGTGTGACTTGGGCCTGAGCTGTAAGCTCTGTATTGATTTTGTTATCAGTGAACAGACAGATAGGAGATGGTTTGTGCCAAAGCTCTGTGGACGCACACGTGTTTAAAGGCACTTCCTGCACCAGCAATAGTCCAGCTGGGACGAGCTCACATACAGACCGCTTTATGACCACCCAGAGTCCAACTGTTTCTATGTCACTAATGGACAAGATGGCCGACAGTGGATCTGCGCTTATCTCCAGCTCACAGGACACACACACACACACACACACACACACATAGAGGTACGCAAATGACTGCACAGGATGGAGACTGTATTCACGCTCACAATAGGCAATAGCAAACAAGTGAACAAAGATGCAGCCAGGGACATCCCAAGGAGAAGTGACTAACCTCTGTATATTATTTATTATTGATGCATTTCTCAACTACAGAATATACATTGCTGTTAAACCCATCTAATTTTTAAAAACAGAACTAGTTCATTGTAAATGAGTGGCCACAGTCCAAAAGTATTCCTCACTGTCCTAACACAATCCAAGCATCCTAATTATTTACTTTGATTTATTTTAAGTGCTTTTCTCAACTTTCAGAGGCCAGAGATGAGTTCTGCCTTCACGTCACTGCAAACAACAGCCATGCTAAATGCGCACTTCCTGATTTTTGGACAATAAAAATGTTTTACAATAAGATGCAGACAGTAGTCCCATTTTAAATCTAAGAGCTACTTTTACATTATAATTTGCTTAACTACAAAAAACAGCGCAAATTAAGAAGACATATTGTACTTGCATCCTCTATAGAGTTATAATATATGACACCCGTGATCACTATGTTATCATTTGGAGCTTTTAAATCGCCATATTCATCATCAAACAACTTAATAAAATAAACAAAATGAGTCCCAGACACTGCCAAAACCTATGTGTATCACTTATTAAGAAAATACAAATGGAGAACGAATTAAGTACAGATCAATGGGCGTATACTGTACCTAGGCCTGTCACGGTAACAAATCTTGAAGTGAGATACATTGATTTTAAAAATATCATGTTAAACGATGATATTGAAATTAATTTATGCCACTTTCACCACATAACCTTAAAGCAGAGTAATTGCAGCAACCCCCTTTTTAAATGATTCATATTAAACATATTGCAATCAGGAATATATAAATTGTACAATGAAACACTAAAGTAATACGTTCTAGTATCTACCATGTCATTTAAGTTAATTACTGGACCATTTGCAACTCAAACATCATCATCATAAGCCTAATACTACTTTTTAAGAAACATTTCCACACTAGTGCAAAGATAAGGTACACACAATAAATATTAATCCCCAAAATACATTGTTCCAGCTTTCATATATTGAGCGATAAGTCAATATAGGCCTATGTAAACTAGTGGTGGCGAAAACAGGAGTTGATTGGCAAAATGGCGAAGATTTGTGGTTAAAAATTGCTCAAAACACTCCAAATACAAAATTGTATGAGTAAACGGTGAGAGGAGGCAACTGCAATGTGGTTAAAAGCTCTGAAAAGTCGATTCTGCATAATAGATCTGGTTTAGGGTGACAGAAGAGCTTTGACAAGTAATTTGGACATGACTGGAAAAAAAACCACAGAATGCATGATGAGATCAGTTGAGGATGTTTCTTTTTTTATTTTGCTAAACTGTTAATGAGGAAGAGGAGGTGTAAGACAGACTGATGATGAAGGTGTTACAACAGTATTTTTTTTCCACATCCTGCTTCTTAAACTGTAAAATTTGAAATAGTTCCCTTTTTATCTTTCCCTTATTTGGGATGGTTTTTATTGCTCCGAAAAACATGGAGCAATTCTTACTCTAAGCGGGCTTGCATCTCCACAAACCTGACTCTACTTGGCCTTGAAGAGCGCCTCCTGCTTGTTTCCATGGGCATATTCCTTTGGCAATAATATTTCATAGTATGGCATAAAACGCACATCTTTAAGAATGTTTAGAAAAATAATTTTAATGGTTTATTTCCATCCTGCAGGAGACGGCCAACTCCTAAAAGTTACAGAGTTGCATTAAATATCTGAACACTTTTTGCTCTCTTTTAAAATGACTAGGGCTACGTTTAATTCAAACACGTCAAAGTCATTACCAAAATAGTAAAAACCTTTGAATGTGCTTCCACTGGTTGGACTGAAAACTAAAGTGCACTTAGAGCAGAGACAAACAGACCCATTAATGAAACGGGGAATCAGGTGAATGCAGATAAGTAAAATTCTATTATGTTTTACTAGAAATAGATGATTTTGTAACGGTGGTTGGACGGTTACCAAAACTTGTGATGGGAAAAAAGAACAAAATCCAGTTGAATAACAATATTGTTTTGAGTGGTTAACTAGTCTAGTAATTACCACTTGTTGTGTTTTGTTTCATTCACACGTTTATCACACAACCTGTGCATATTAAGGTTTAGAGTTTTTTGAAATGGAAAACACTCTGTTCCACCTTGTGATGTCATGTGGTAATACAGGAAGTGCTCCACTGTGTTTTTAAACTCCATACACCTTCAATAGAATCATTTGGATAATTTCAGACCTGGAAATGCCAATCTCTACTGAACTAAAGATAAAAAGTAGCTGTGAACTTCAAAACTACCGCTTCATGACATCACAAGGTGGAACAGAAGATTTTGAGCTTTGTAGATGTAGACAAACTAATAATAAAGTATTACTCAGACATGTGTGAATGAACAAAACACAACTCCGGGTATGTTTTTGACGAGGTAACAACATTATAACACGGCACAAGAATCCATTTTCTGTAATAATTAACCACTTTCTAATATGAAGTTTTATAAATTGGAATCTGTCATATCAGACCAAACAGGCCATGTGAGAAAGGTCAGTATATTATGAGCAAGTTTCAATCAAAACTCTTGCATTAAAATCCTCTGTACTTAGACTAAGAGCTAAGTTTGTGTGAGATGAATGTGTTTGGAGACTTACCGTTGATTCATTCACATTCTAATGGAGCCAATGCACAGTGGACCTGGGAGACGGACTATTTCTCCAAAGTGAAAAAACTAACTTGCACTTGACAGATAATGATGTAATGTAATGTAGTTTTGTACATTCAGTCACACAATGGTGGCATTAAACTCTTTATGTTAGCTATTTATTCTATTGATTCCACTTGCTCCTTGGCGTTTATGGTTCAGCAGCTGCCAAAGGTTCCAATATTACAAATGACACAATTTCAGAAAGTGGAAATTGTAAAATCAAATTATCAAAGTATTAATAGTCAGTGGCAGAACGTAACAAAGTAAAAGTAGTAAAATACTGTACTTAAGTATAAATTTTAGCTATGGACATTTGAGATGTTGCAGACTTTTTACACCATATATGGCAGAAAACCCACTACTAATACTAATACTCTGAGACCTTCAAGAGGAAATACTTTGAGGGAATGAAACAACAGAGCAGAGTGAGAGTGAGGCCTTTCCTGTTGTGTTCACCTGGTCCCCCCTGGACACTGGCGTCTGTCTGCCTCCTTCTCTGTCTCTCTCTGTTTCTCTCTCTTTCTCTTTCTTTCTCGCTCTGTCTGTGTCTCTCTCTACTCTATCTCTCTGTCTCTCTCCCTCTCTCTTTGTCTCTCTGCCAGTCTTTGTCTCTCTGTGTCTGTCTCTCTCTTTGTCTGTCTGTCGGTCTCTCACTCTCTCTGTTTGTCTCTCTCTCTCTGTCCCTGTGTCTCTCTGTCCCTCTGTCTTTCTATCGCTCTGTCTCACCTCTCTCTCTCTCTCTCTCGCTGTCTGTCTGTCCCTCTCTCTCTCTCTCTCTTTGTCTCTCGTTCTCTCTGTCTCTGTCCCTCTGTCTCTTTCTGTCCCTCTGTCTTTCTGTCTCTCTCTCTGTCACTGTTTTTCTCTCTCTGTCTGTCTCTCTTTGTCTCTCTTTCCCTGTGTCACTCAGTTTCTCTCTTTATCACTGTCCCGCTGTCTCTCTCTGTCACTGTTTTTTTCTCTCTCGCTGTCTCTTTCTCGGTCTGTCTGTCTTTCTCTGTGTCATTCTCTGTCTCACCTCTCTCTCTCTCTCTGTCACTCGGTTTCTCTCTTTATCACTGCCCCCCTGTCTCTCTCTCTCTCTCTCTCTCTCTCTCTCTCTCTGTCTCACCCCCTCCCTCTCTGTTTTATTATAAATGCGTGTGTGTGTTTGACTTTGATGGAGGCCCAGGTGGAGGAGCAGCTCTTTAGCTTTAGGAGCACTCCAGACTAATGCACCAGCCACAAGTCACACATTTGTATTTACAGCTGTCACTATTACACAGGCCTGCATTCTAATCCATCACATCTGCTACACAATTTACATCCACTAACTTAATGAGAGTGGATGAGATTAAAGTTAAGAGCCATAGTGATGATGTATGAATGTAGAGTAGGAGCGTGCCTGGCAATCAGACTTCACTAACTTTTCTCCACTAGAAAAGTTACATAGTGCACCTTTAAAGTCATCTCTTTCTTTAAAGGAGATGTACAGTATTTTGCTTTAATTTTAGAAGCTTTTAATCATGCCACAACTGTGTGTCCCCAGATTTAGTTTACTTATTTGCTTAGTTGTATTTTGATTGATTCATGTATATTTGAGTAATTTAATGGCTTGTGCTCTGTGCTCAGAAAATTCCTGTTTTCACCTACCCCTATCCCCCGCCTAGTTCTCTGCAGTTACTAGTGATGGGAATTTCAGCTCTTTTTGGAGAGCCAGCTCTTTTGGATCTGGTCCTCAGATTTTCTGCTTCTTAAATTAATTTACCAAAAATAATGCAAAACTGTGTAAAATGAATTACTAATGTAAAAAAACATACCTGACATCAAATGTTTATCCTTTTATATGGCTTTATTTTTCACCGTTTGTCATTTTCTCTCTCTCTCTCTCCCACTCGTTCACCCTCAGTCTCTCGCCTCCCTCCCTCGTGTCGTGTGTGTGCCATGGATCTATAAAAGGTGTGTTAATGTGTGTGTGCTCACCACCGTGTGTGTCTGTAACCCCTCCCCCCTTCTGCTCACTCGACACACAGATGCCACCGCACACCTTGACCAATCACGTGCGGCTTTCACAAAAAAAACAAAATCGGCTCCTGTCGTTCACTTCAAAGAGCCGGCTTTAAGAGCTGGAACGTTTGTGACTGACACATCACTAGCAGTTACTTGTGATTATTGAAAATATTCCAACTTGGGGTCATAAATAGGGTTCCAAAATGTCACATAGCCATTTTTCAACAATAAAAAACAAATATATTAAAACCTGCAGCTGTCTACGGTGAAAGTCATTTTCTATTATTCATTTGTTTTCAACCAATAAATAAAATGTAAAAAGGTCTCATATGTTATAAACCCAAAAGCACAATCTGTCTCCTTTGTGGCCATAGCTGCTTGTCAATGCGAGAAGCTAAGCAGGGCCAGGCCTGGTTAGTATTTGGATGGGAGACCGCAAGGAATACCAGGTGCCACAGTGGAGCAACTGTGGCAACTGTGGAAACTGTTGTGTCTTTAGGCAAGGCACTTCATATGCATCATCTAGTATGAATAGCAGTTATGGAAGATAACAAAGTACAAAAGTATCTGGGTATCTGTACTTTACTTAAGTACATTTTACAGTGGATACTTTTTACTGTTACTACACATTTGAGAGCAGGTATCTGTACTTTCTACTCCACTACATTTTAGATCTGGACTGAAAAATAAAAAGTACTTTTGGCTGACACTTATTTTTAGCATTTAATTTGAGTTAACATCAAACTTTGAGCAAACTAAATGGATAAAAACAGCTACAAAAGCTAAGAAGTAAATTTAATCACTTAAAATCAGCTAAATTCTTTGTCAAAATCATTACATTTCATGCTTTAATTGTTCTCTGCAAAATACTTTTTTCAACCTATTTTTAAACATGTACTTAAGTAGATTTTTTTTTAAGTGTTCCTTTGACTTGAGTAATCATCTGCCCGTGTATCTGTACTTTTGCATAAGTAACAAAATATTTCATCGACCACTGATGAATGGTGAGTATCGGTGGGGCTGATGGTGCAGATTGGCAGCCTCGCTTCTGTCAGTCTGCCCCAGGGCAACTGTGTCTACAGTAGCATTTTACCACCACCAGAGTGGAGTGAATGAATAATGCAGTGTAAAGCTCTTTGAGTGTCTTGAAAGGGGCTATATAAATCTGATTATTTTTATTATTATTTAAACTCTTCACTTTAAAAACTGTAACTGTCTCCATAAATATCCCTTCTCAACATAAATGAAGAGTAATGTAAGTGTTGGCAAATACTTCTGCTCATAAAGGTAGGCTTTAAATTCAGTGACTGTCCATAAATCTGAGCAGTATCTCGTTCTCTTGAGTCTTTATAGTAGCAGATATTAATGTGTGAAGGACTGAATTCTCATGAGGTTATGGACTTTGTGGAAGCACCTTCTTAATTCAAAGCATCTCTTCTGAACTGATGTTTATGTGACAGATGGTAATGTGAGCGTAGCTAATACTTTGGCCTGTAAAGATGGATTTTTAATTCACCTGTCGGGTTCAGAGTGAATGGACTGAGTCTGCTGCTGTAATTCTGCTGAGATAAGCAGTTTGAACGTAGTGAAAAGACCATCCTTTCAGCATCAGCCACATGTCCACAGTTTTTGTAGAGCTGTTAAACTCTGTATTACATGCACTTCACACAATTACTCATCTGAAACAGGCCATATTCCTCCTGTTAGAGCTGCTACTTACCCAACTTTGTTTGCTTGTTTGATGAGTGTCTGTAGGACTTTTCACTTACGCTTCTCACTGTCAGGGACCATCCATCAGAATGTTGGCACGTCAGTAAATTACAGTGTAACTCCTTGCTCCAGAATGACTGTAAATCAAATGCTCTTTTATGCCAAACTAGCGACAATGTGTTCAGACAATTACAAAACAAAGCTTCCAACTGATTCGATTAATACAGTGTAGCAGATTTTAGTTTTCAGTTCTGGCACCTGTTTGAACCTTCTACACTACATTACACTTTACAGTACAGTATTAATACATTATCCAATACTAATAGTGTATTTGGGGTGCTATTTGTCTAAAAATGATCAGGGGATGATTTTTTTCTTCATATTTAAACACCATGACCATAACTCTAACATCTCGAGCTCCTTCTTTGCTCATATCTGTAAAATATAAGCTACTGGCCAACAAGTCACATCAGCGCATGGTCCACTTGATCAATAAGCTCCTGCCCCCTGGCTGCTCTGAGAGCAAATGACACACGGTCAAATATGAGCATGAAACACGTTTGTATCTCTGTGTGTGCGGCCAGTGGCTCCGAGCGGCACAGACACATGCTCGACTCAAGAGCAAGGCCACCTCTAACCTCCTCCCCCTCCCTCAGCAAATCACACCCTCACAGTGTATCAGACAATCAGCCTGGAGGTGAACATTCTGAACTCGGATATGCACCTTCCACACCACCTTATGTCATTTGCGTGGGTACACAGCTCCTGGATGACTGTCCTAAAGACATCCTGCACTGTGGGTGGATGTACTGAGTGATCCGATACCATTTACTCCTGTATGGTTTTTGTTGTCCTTCAAACATAAAACATCAGAACAGCATGTCCTCATTAGTCTCTCCAGTGTCAGGAGATGACTGCTCCAATGACTTCTGCCACTGTGCCAAGAGCAAGCAGCAGTTCTCATGGAGCACTTAAGTGTCTGAAAGCAGCGCTTAAGTGAGTAATTGGCTTCGACCTTATTACCCCGGGCCACTGCACCTGACATTTTTCACTGTGGAGTGAAGCAACTGAAAATGATCTAAAATCAATGACTGCTAGTGGTGTTCTAGAGAGTGAAGACAATTTAATCATGATACATACAATACTATGACATGGGTAAAGGCTAATAAAGAAAAGTCTGTTTAGTATAACATTGGACCTTTAAATGAATGAGCCAATCAAACCTTAACCCCAGTCTAATCTTCCTGGATACTAATTCTAACACTATTGAATCTTCCCAGTAACAGGCTCTAATCTGAGAGGTGTTACATGTGGCACGGTGCAGCACAAGTGAAGATGGAGGTGAGAAGTTTGTCTGTCTGCAGATGAACAAGTGTGAAGTGTTTGAAAAGCTCAGATCCTCCATTCTTCAGCCCAACAAAAGGCTGTGGTCCAGAGGTCACATGGTCAGTGGTGTGTGCAGGTGGGCCCTGAGCTGCAGTCATGTCACACACATTTACATTGATGCACAGTGTGAGCCTGGCACCAGTGGAGCGTTTGTAATCAACACTTTGAGAGCTGTGAGGAGGCAGCTCGAGTAACACCAGGGGACTGGCAAATATGGGAGCGCATGTGTTTTCATCAATGACCAGAGAGTGTTAAATATGCAATCATCTTGAGGCAGAGATGCAAATATCAAAACACTGGAAATATTCTGTCTCGCAAATATGGAGCAGAACTATGGACTGGATTGACCTAAAATCACATATTTTGCATAGGTATTTGCAACTGTGCGTCTTTCATACAAATAACACAAGTCGGCTTATGACCCAGTCTGAAATACTTCTGACACTTCAGGGATGGCCATGTGTTTAAATGTGATATAAGTGAGTTATGAGTAGTAAGTGAGTAATAGTAGTAAAGTGCTGTACTGTAAATTTTAGGTATCTGTACTTTACTTGTGGTGTAAGTAGATTTTACAGAATACTTTTTACTTTTACTTCACTACATTTGAGAGCAGGCATCTGTACTTTCTCCTCCACAACATTTTTAATAGAACTGAAAAGTAAAAGCATTTTATTTATGTATAGTTTACCTGCAGAAAAGACTGGGGGGTTTATTTTGAACATGTTCGTAGTTTGAGCAAAAAATACAAATAAAAAGTGCTGGAAAAACTATAAATTCAGTTGTTTCTGTTGAACAACATTCTTCACAAATCTTTATCAAAATCAATACATGTGAACCCTTATAAGACCTCAAAATCTGCACAAAATACTTTTACTGTTTACTCTATATGTTTACGATATGCACACATCTTTTGTTAGCCCAAACATCATCTGCATCTCTGTCACATATTCTTCACCGACAATGGGCCCAATTTGTCCTTCATTAGGCTTAAGAAAAAGACTGCGAGGCTGCGGTTCCTGTCTAAATGGCCCTTATGTCTCTCCAAACACAAACATGAGTGAGGGCCTTGTACACACACGTCTGCAGCATCATCCACATGGAACAAGCTTCACAATGAGAGTCAGTAATGATGGCTCCACTCTGAAGAGAACTACTGCTGTTTAAAGTAACAGAGAGAGTCATTAAAATGGATCAGACTGAACTGTTCACACTGGAGCAGCAGAAACTGGAAAGAAATTGTTCAAGGTCCAGTTGCTTGTTTTTATGGAGATGTCATTGCTGTGCCTTGAATGTTCCACAGTATGACATTCAAGTGCTCAAACTTACATTTAGTCAATTACAGGTAAAATACAGGTTTTATAGCTCAAAAATAGTTAGAAAAACAGGCATTCTGACTTTGAGCGGGGTTGCCTCTTCACAGATCTGACCTGTAGCTTGGTCTGTTTGTTATAATGTTGTTTCCTCATCAAAAACACACCTTAAGTTGTGTTTTTGTTTCATTCACACGTTTGAGTAATCCTTTATTATTAGTCTGTCTCCAAAGATCAAAATACTCTGTTCCACCTTATGATATCATGAAGAGGTAGTTTTCATGTTAACAGCTACCTTTTACCTTTAGTTTAGTACATTTTGTAAATTCCAGGGCTGAAATCACTCAAATAATTCTATTGAAGGTGTATGGAGTTTGAAAACACAGTGAAGCACTTCCTGTATTACCACGTGACATCACAAGGTGGAATAGAGTGTTTTCCTTTCCTTTTGAGACAAGAACTCAGCCCAAATGCGCAGGATTTGTGTCTTAAACATGCATGAGTGAAATAAAACACAACTCCAGGTATGTTTTTGATGAGGAAACAGCATGATAACATAGATCAGAAAATGGGCCCTTTAAGACATTTTTGCTCAGATCACTTCATTATGGATTTTAGTTGAAAAGGTCGAAATTTTAATATGTTTTTGTGTAATGAATTGAAATGAAGTTCAATGGACAAAATCAGAGGAGCTCACTTCAAAAGCAGTCAGGGTCCACTGCAGAGTCCTTCCTTTCCATGTAAAGTCTGCCATGTTTTGTTTTTGTTATAATCCGCCTGAAGTCCGGTAGCTCTTTGTACCACTTCAGTTTCTTCCTCACGCTTAGAGTAGATAGAATGGACTTGGAAAAGACCATGTGATGTTGCATAGATATACCAGTGTGTTTTGTGGGAGATAAGAAATGTAAATATTGTGATAAAATTTGCATGCGCTAATAATGTTTACATGTGCAACAACGGTCTTATTTATGGATTTATCTCATCAGATTATTTTCATGCCAAGTAAACAGTTACGTCTGGAGTGGCTCAGATCAACACAAACCTGTGAGAACATTTCAGAAGAACCAGAGGTGGAACGTAACTAAGTAAAAGTAGTAAACTATGTAACTTTTTGGTTGGAGGTCCATCATCTGCTTGTTTCTATGTCACTGCTCTGCCTAGAATGTTACACAGTATGACATTAAACAGATGTACCTTACATTTATTTAATTACAGGTGGTTTTATAGCTCAAAAATACCTATAAAACCAAGCATTCTGACTGTGAGCGGGGTTGCCTCTCTACAGATCTGACCTGTAACTTCGTCTGTTTTGGTCTCCATGGAGATAGAAAGGTTTAATGCCATACTGTGAAACATTCCAGACAAAGCAATAACATCTCCATGGAGAAAAGCATTTGACAGACCCCCCACCAGAAAAGTTACAGCGGGTACTTTTTACTTTTACTTCACTACATTGGAGAGCAGGTATCTGTACTTTCTACTCCACTACATTTTTGAACAGGACTGAAAAGTAAAAGTACTTTTTTTTTTGTTTGAGACCTGCTGAGGGGTTTATATTTGACACATTTATAATTTGAGCAAACAAAAATATACAAATAAAAATAGCTAAATTTGAACCCTAATAAAATGTGCGTGACATACTTCTACTTCTTACTCTTAAAGTACATTTTTAAACAGATATTTTAATACTTTTACTTAAGTTTTTTTGCTCTGGTATCTTTTAGTAACAAAATCAAGTTACTACTACTACTACTATTACTACTACTAATCATTAAGACCTTGCCTAAGGACACAACGATTCCCTATTGTAGCACCTGATTTTCCCAGTGGTCTCCCATCCAAGTACTAACCAGGCCCGGCCCTGCTGAGCATCTGAGATCTGACGGGATGAGGCTTTAACAAGTTGGTATGTGAGATTTTAGCCGTGTTATAATGCTGTACCTCATCAAAAACATACCTGGAGTTGTGTTTTGTTTCATTCACATGTTTAAAAGTGCACTATGTAACTTTTTGTAACTTTTGTTGTGACTGTTTTAGAATGTTTTTTTTAGAATTTAAATCTTTATACTAGCATCGTTTCTGTTGTTGATTTTATAGTAAATTTCAATATAATCATATATTATCTTCCATAGCAGTGAAACATGAACTATGTTATGTTAATCCCACATGTCTGTTAAACTAAATTACTAAAAATTAAAGGTGCACTACGTAACTCTCTAATGGAGGGTCCACTACCTGCTTGTCTCCATGGAGATGTTATTGTTTTGTCTGGAATGTCCCGGTATGGCATTAAACATATCCATCTTGCATTTACTTAATAACATGGGTTTTTATTTACCTAAAAACTTGCATTCTTACTATGAGTGAGTTCGCCTCTCCACAGATCTGACATGTAACAAATAAATGTAATGCCATAGTGAAGAAGAAACATTCCAGGCAATATTTTCATGGAGACAAGCAGGTGACGGACCCTCCACCAGAAAAGTTACAAAAAACAGTCACTTGCACCATTTAGAACATTTTTGAATAATAGCCAATGACCCAGTGAGCTGAAGATAAAGTGATGACTGGTCAGTATCTACAACATTGAATCATATTTATGGGAATGGCTAAAGGAACAGCTTAAAAACCCTTTGTGTAATAATATACCAAGAACTCTATTAAGCAAGCCAAGCTACATCTCTTTCCTTTTGGTGTGTTGTTTACTAGCCCTTAGCCCCCTCTCACAGTGGGGCTGGACAGAGTCATAATTTCTCTTCTCTTTTGTTTCCTGGAAGTCAGCGGTGCCCCGTGAGCATCAGGCAGAGACCATATTAAGACTGCACTTTTCTAATGAGCAAACACTCAAACTCTGAGCTAAAGTCACAGGGCTTTCTCCGAGAGGATGCGGGCTACTGGAGTCTCCTTTAATTGTGCACTTTTGTAATTGGACTGTTGGGAGAGCTTTGCATTGTTTCCACGGCAACAAGCCAGTTTCTTTTGTTTCATTCGAGTGGTTGTTGTCTTTCTGAGATATGTTGTTTTTTCCAGTGTTCATGAGCTTTTATCTTTCTCCTTCCATTGAGTAGGTCTGTAAACAAAGCAGCTCTGTTGACAGTGTTATCTGATTTGAACAATTGCGTTCCTTGCAGTTTATCTTCAGGTTTTTGTGGTCTAATTGTTGTATTATTTGACGTTTAGTCTGTTCAGTTGTGAATCATAAATCATAATTGTTTTACGTTAAAGTGATAATTTGAATGTTCTGCAGGTGAAAAGTCAACTGCATGAGTCCGTGGAAATAGAAAGTAAAACGATACTTCAGAAACATTCTCCATGGAGACAGCTACGTTTTATGGCCTACTGTGGAATATTAAAGCAACATAGGCAACATAAGAGTCAGGTTTGTGGAGCTGCAAGCCTGCTCTTAGTAAGAATGCAGAAAAATATGCTTTTTATTTTAGTCTGTTTTTTTGGCAAAAGAGTTGCATACTGTGGCTTTAAAGTAAGAAATGGGAACACATTGTGCTTGCCCACTGAAGCCCGAGGTTCAAATCCTGCTTGCTGTTTTTTTTTTTGTTTTTTTTTTGTTTTTTTATATCCAGCATGTCGTGTTTTTCACAGTTGAGACCATTTTAACTGATTCGGTGAGCACAGAAAACAACTTTGGTTTTGAAGCAGCTACCCTTGGATTCAAACTTTGAGCTTTGAGTTTGTCACTGTGTGCACTCAATACTCTTAGGCCTTTTCTCTTTCCTCGCTTCCTTCTCCTTGATTCCTCTTCTCGATTCTGCAGGAAATGGGTGAGGAAGTCCCACCCACAGAGGAGACAAAGCGAGGAGACGACTGAGACCAATAATGTTTGATTCTTTTCTCTGATGTCTGCCTCCTGAAGCCTATGACACATTTAATTGACAGCTGGAAAATGGAGGATCGAGAAGAGGAATTAAGGAGAAGGAAGCGAGGAAAGAGAATTGAGGCGCGTCCTTAGTTACTCTTACTTGAGCAATTTCTTGGACCACTACTTACATTACTCTTTACATAAAACAGTGCTAGTGTTGTCACAATACAAACATTTCTAAAAATTCAATTTCAATACCAAGGAATAGATATGATACTCAATACCGATTCTGATACCAGGATGATAATAAAAGACAATGGAATACCAATTTCAACACTTTGTTTTGTATTACAAGGTGGTCCTATATCTGTGTAATCCCTCAGACGTCCAGGTAGGTTCCATATTGGTCCATGCGCGTACACTAGTCTGTGGTCTTATACTTGTTCTGATACAGCTCGAGATCATTCTAAAGCTATTCTGACTTTTTTAGTATTGATGCTAGTTGTGTTGATACTAGTTTTAGTAGGGATTAGTATCTGATTTTTGATACTTTTGATAACCCTAAACAGTGCTCTTGAGTACAACTTACAAATTTTATGACATTTTTAAGTATAATTTGATGCCGTAGACGGAAGCGCAGCTCATGTTCAATATCCTTTTGAACATGATTCTTTCTCTAAGGCTCAGTTTAATGTAAGTGATTGTGGCAGACGGGAGGGCTCACTCGGACTCATTTGAAACATATTCTGACAGATGTGAGGTTCAGGAGCAGATCAAAGAGCAGAGTGTGAGATCTCTGACACTTTACACCCGCTCTGATCACAAGAGCTTTCATGTCCACAGATCAGACCGTATGCTTTGTGTTTATTTGGGATTGTGAGTATGTGCAGTACTTCTCATAGTAATCTGAAGTCCATGCCTGATGTGTTTATCATTTTTGTCAGAATACTGTTTCAGCATGCTGTTTGGAGAAAAAGATCTGAGCATTTCAAACAATGTGAAGTCAAAACTGGAGCTAGCGAAAAAATGCTTTTCTCCGTGGAGATGTTATTGTTTTGTCCAGAATGCTTCTCAGAATGGCATTAAACCTTTCTATTTTCATGGAGACTAACCCAGACCAAGTTACAGTTAGATCTATGGAGAGGCAACCCCGCTCACAGTGAGAATGCCTGTTTTTCCTTTGTGTTTTTGAGCGATAAAACCCCCTGTATTTGAATTAATATAGGGTAGCGCTGTTTAATGTCCTACTGTGGAACATTCCAGGAACAGCAGTGACATATCCATAGAAACAAGAGGTGATGGACCCTCAACCAAAAAGTTACATAGTGCATCTTTAATCATGATTGCTCAAATGTGCTAATGAAACTAAAAACAGGTATGCTTTTGAAGAGGAAACAAATCTACCAAATAATTAGAATTCATTTCCAAACCCGGCCCTACACATTAAGGTTGTCAAAAGTATCAAGTAACAGATACTAATTGGTACTAAATCTAGTACCAAAACTAGATACATCATTGTTAACAATCGGTATCGACATCAGCCATAAAAAAACCCTATCGATCCATCTCTATGACAAGGTAATACATAAAAACAAGATGCTTCCACACATTATACGCAGCACTCAAAGCTCAACATCACATTTTCCTCATTTCAGTTTCTTGCACTTACAAAGAACAACCCTGTGACGGCTTGAGGTATAATTGGAATGTTTCCCACTGCCTTGTATTTGCTTCCCACAGAGCAGAGAGAGCAGCCATCTCTGAATCCTCATTTCTCTGCTGAAGCCTCTGGAGGGGAAGGGAGGGTCAAAGGGCCAGTCCGAGACCAGAGAGACGAATTACAGCCAGAACAAAGAGGAGATGTTATGAGGCAATAGAAAATCCATCTGAGAGAACAGACTTTTGCAGTACATGGAATCATCTCTGTTGTTACATCTTTGACATGTGAATGATTCTATTGAAATCGTTATATCAAACAGGCATTACAAAACAGTGCTCTTTACGGCATATGAGACAAGTGGAAATGTTAAGTTAAACTGACCTAAAGTCGCATTTAGTTTGAGTAATCTTTATTCTCCTGTATTCAAGATCAACCTGATCAACCCCGTTTTCACCACCACCGGTATTCACACACTGTACTTACTTCGTTCTCCAATTTCACTTTCTTAATTGGTGATACAATGCCACTTGATAGCATGATGTGCAGCTATGCATTGTTGGTGGCGACAGTTGCACAACTCTCTGGGTGCCACGGTTTTCTAAGTCAGCGGACTTGTTTCTTTTATTAAGTTATTTTTGTCAATATTGAGATTCAAAATTTTTAAGTTATAACAGAAAAAAAAAAAAAAAAAAACTCAATTTCTCATAGAGACGCTAAAGAAGACAGCACAGTTTTACTCCTGTGAGAGAATGAATATGCAAAACACGTCATTTTTGAAGGAAATGTAAATCAAGTTGTGGTAGCGGGTGCTGCCAGATTTATTACAACTATGAGAGACAGGTGCAAACTTTCTGCACAGGATAACTGCTGAACTTTGTGCACCTATAGGGCAATTGATATTGATTTTAAATGCTTTAAAATTACCCACAAGGACAGGACAGAAGACCAGTCCAGTCATCCTAAATGAGGCACGATGTCCCTGCGGGTTCACCTGCTTTTCAAAGTTTTCACGATTCTCTGTCATATTCTCATGGGGGTTCACACAGGGGCTCCGAGCTGTGTCAGGGCGTGAAGACCCGTCCAGAGCTGTGCAAGGATTTTTGGGAGGGCTCAGGTGAGGGATCAGGGGAGGGGTCATGGGAGGAGTCAGGTCTTCTTTGAGTGGTCAGATCCACTGACCCACAGGTTGGCTGGTGTGATTTCATCTCCCACAGATGATTGCTGTCGTTGTGTCCTTGGGCAAGACACTTAACCTACATCGCTCCGAGTATTTGCATGAATGTGTGTGTGAATGGCTAAGTGGTTCCTTGTTGTAAAGCGCTTTGAGTCCGTTGAAGGTGGAAAAGCTATATAAAAATGTGACCATTTACTATTAACAAAGTGTAGAGGTGGTGTACGTGGTATGCAGTATTCAGAGACATGACTCAGGGGCGAGTAGAGCAGAGAGGAGCTGTGAGTGGAGACACACACACCCACTCAAAACACAGAGCGACATGGGAGTCTCTTCCACAAGTTTCATGGTCTCTCTAAAACATCAGTGGTTCCAATAAAACACTTTATATGCTAAATTGTTGGAACAGGTCAGTGTGTTTGAGAAGCAGAGTTCACTTTTTGCTAAAGTTCCACACGTCTGTGTCCTCTGCTGCAGTGTCTCCTCTTTACCCCTCCCTCTCTCCCATCAAGCACCTCCATTTTCTAATGCAGAAATCAGTAGACATATTTCTTTCATTAAGTCGTTTTAGATGAATATTGCGATTTAAAATGTCCAAATTATAACATAATTATAACAAGATCCACATGTATCATATTTATATATATTATAACTATACAGCAGACACAAGCACAGTACGTCTTCTTTAATTTACTTGCATTGACTGAAGCATCTTTTCTATATTTACTGCCACACTATTGCTTATTCCTCTTTCATCTCAGTTGTTTCTTAATAATGTAATTTATCTGCATGAGTGTCCTACAAATGAACTCTATCTCCAAAGTGTGTGGCAGTTCATAATATTAAATCAGATCAAGAGAATACAGGGATACGACTGGACTGTTGTTCCTCCACCTCTCTCGCTCTCACTGTGGCTAGATAAATATGATAATAATGTTTATACAAGATGATGGATGTAATAGTAGAATGGGCCATAGATGCATAGTTACTGAATGAGATCTCTTAAGGACACATATTATGCTGAATTAGCTGTTCATTGATGCTTGTTTCATTAAAGGTCATGTATTAGACAATATGGATTCTTGTCTGCTTAAATTTCCAAAGCTCAATATGCTCTGTTCCACCTTGTGATGTCATGAAGTGGTAGTTTTCAAGTTAACAGGTACCTTTTACCTTTACTTCAGTAGAGATTGGCAATTCCAGGACTGAAATGATCCAAATGATTCTAGTGAAGGTGTATGGAGTTTAAAAACACAGTAGAGCACTTTCTGTATTACCATATGACATCATAAGGTGGAACGGTGTTTTCTGTTTGAGAGAAGAGCTCAGCCACTGTGTTTTTAAACTCCATGCACCTTCACTAGAATTATTTGGATCATTTTAGCCCTGGAATTGCCAATCTCTACTAAACTAATGGTAAAAGGTGGCTGTTCACTTGAAACCTACCACTACATGACATCACAAGGTGGATCAGAGCATTTTGAGCTTTGGAGATGTAGACAGACTAATAATAAAGGATTACTCAAACATGTGTGAATGAAACAAAACACAACTCCTTCCTTGTTTCTGAGTAGGGAACAGCATTCTAACATGGCTAAAAGCTCACAAGAGTCAATTTTGTCAAATATAGCACCTTAACAATTTGAATATGATGTAAAAATAAAACCACAAAAGTGTAAGATACTTTAGGAAATTAAAAAAAAAAAAAAAAAAATTAAATATGATAATATAATAATGAAGTGAGTGAAGCTGGGCCTGGGGTTAAGACTAGTAATTGGCTGAAAAAGACACGAGGACACGAGGAGAGATGAAACATGTGAACGATGGAGAAAATGAAGGACGAGAAGAAGCTGCAGGCCCCGAATAAAAGGCTGTTAAAATAATGTCACTCAGCCAATTATAATTCTCATAACAGACGCATTAAAATAAAAAAAAGGAAACGTCCCAGAAGCTTATGTGAGGTTTTCTTTGAGGAAACAGCTCTTTATTTAACATTTCTTTTCTTTGAGCACTAATGATGGAGTCTCTCTTGAGTTTAGTGGAACAGGATTGCTTTGTAAAATGAAAATGCATGTCTTTTCATTCAAATTTATAGAGCTATGACGTTTATCAGTTATATTTTAGAATATTTAAAATGCTGACAAAACAGCCTAGGATCCAGAATTCATGCTTCTCTAATACTTTATGAGTCTCCCAACTCATGAGTAACACCAGAGGAAAAAATTATAGCATTTTGCAGCGCTTAAAAGCTTTGTTTATACAGACGTAGTGATTAGCGCCAAAAATCATACCTCAGTTGGTACCTGGATACCTGCATTAACATGTATTTTGTAACATATTCTGATACATGGGCCAATCAGAGTACTGTATTCTGAATATTTTGAATACTTTTACACCAAGTTGCATTTAAATTAACGGAATATATGACTAAAAATGGCTCTATGTTTGTTTTACTGTTATTTATTATTACAAACTGGAGAATTTAAAATTACGGATGCATTGATACAATACTGGTATTGAATATTGGTGCCAGTATTGAAAATTTTGGTGGATCGTGTATCGATTCCAAGATATCAGTTCAGTTGATATCACATTTTGCATACAAAAAACAAACGATTTAATCCAATGATGGCCCTAAACGTGTATTTTTCGTTACTTTAAATGATACATAATGGTTAGAAGACACATTTGGATATTGTTTTCCCACACGGTATTCAACATCAGTATCAGAACGGAAAAAGCTAGTTAAAATCACATATGCACCAACACAAGAGCGGTATTTTCTGTTATTCCCACTAATACTGTGCAGTTTGAATGTTAAATTTTGTGATTAAGTCTTGCAATGTACTGCTTTGATTTTAGAAATGTAACTGTACCCTGAATATCATCAAATGAAAAAGTAACTGTACCTCAATACAGTTACTCAAAACTAGTATTCTAAATATGTATTTTCGGTACATGTATTCAGGTTCTTCTGTGTTGGCCATCACATGTATGCACTGATTAAAGCTGAGATGAATTAGCTAAAGTTCAGGTTAAAGCTTTAATCATTAAGCCACTGTCCTTAACATGTCCTGATGCTGTTTGGAAATGCATTTGTGTTAAAGGTTTGTGTTACAGTTATTAGAGAGAGAGTTTATCGTTGAATCACCTGGTGTGTGCGGCGCTAGGCTAATGTAGCATTGATCACCTGCTGTTTGACTGTGAGGCCTATTTGTCTGACGGGACTGTTTTCCATTAGCACAAGACACGCACCAGGGCGCTCTACCTGTTTGGAGTCTCATCATCGGAGCAGGCGATCTAAAATCTGTTCTGCTGGATCAAAAGTTCAAGAGATTACATATAATTTCCACATCCACCTTTTAGAACAAGGGCGAAATTTACAAATGTAATAAAGTGATCCAAGCGCAATCGGTTCTTGCCAATTTGAGCGCTATTGTGAACCTACGGGAGGACCTTTTCACTGACTTCTGTATTGCCTGAAAAGCGTACTTCAAATCATGTATTTATTATTGTCTATTAATTGTCTTGCAAATCCAGAAACATGTAATCTATCTCTGCATTTTTTATACAGAGGCATATCAGCTGGTCCATTGATTGATCAGTTTTATATGGTGCTTTTTTGGACATTCAAAGACACATAAATCAGAACATTTATAAACAATATAAAATGTCTCTCTCCTCAGTGTTTTAATGTTTTGTTTAGTGCTTCGCTCACTGATTCTGCTGAAATCCGCCATGTTTTTTCAGTCCCCTCTGATATTTTTTCCTTTACTATAGCTTTAAGTATCTGCCGATCCAATATCAGTCAATACCAGTGGAGAGACTGAAAACAGCATTTATTTCCTTTAAACAAAAATAATGTAAGTTAAAACTAATCCAAATGTGTTGTGTAGCTTTGTATCCTTCAAGTAACAACAGAACAGCTTTGTATAAATAAAATTCAAACATTATGAGAGTTTCTGCGCCAACTACAACCAGTAAACAGTGTTATTACATCAACGTATATGTCCAATTAGGATATCGAATGAACAGATATTGGAAAGCCGATATCCGATGCAGCAAATTTTTCATTATCAGCGTTGAAATCCATACCAGTATTGAATTGTTGCATTTCTAATTGCTGTCTTAAAATTAATATATGTTTAAGGATATGTGGTAAATATTTTTAATAGTTTTACATCAGTTAAGTGGCTGTGGTTTGTGGAAAAAGGCTGAAAAGAAAAGTACAAAAATACAAGAAGTAGCGCTGAGTTCTAAAACAGAATCCCTCTAGCTTTGTCATCAAAGTATCCATATCTGATCCGGCAAAATGTTCTATATCCATACCAGTATCGAATTGGTGCATCCCTAATACCAGTCCTTCTGAACTTTTTTTTAAAAGTGTAATTCAATCCATTATCATTTTTGCACAGTTACATTTATGATATCTAAGCCAATTTGTAGAGCTAAGAACACCATTACGAAAAAGCTGCTATTTCTGCTTGAACATCAAACTCTTGGGTGTAAATCTTTGCCTGAAGCTGGTGAAGTCTGCTCTGATGTGCGTCCTCCTCCAGGACCTTCATCTCCACAGAGCCAGGTTTAAGTGAGTCTGTGCTGCAGACTCAGGCTTTAGTAACCCTGGGTAACTCTTCTGCTTCATGTTGGAGATGTGGGGCCCTGGGTGGTGGTGCTTTAAGGAGACAGACAACTAAATGAGTCAGGGGCTTCTCTGTTGGTATCTCTGCTGTTAATTGTGTTTCTAGCCTCTGGCACGGTGTAGCGTTCAAACACTGATATGTTCACATACTTTGAGCTCAGTCAGGAAGCAGACAGTGGCATGTTTTTCCCAATAGGACAGTGCTTGCTTTTGCATTTCCACACTGCAGTAATTTTAAGTTATTTTAGAAAAGAAAGGTTACATACATAGAGATGTTTAGTAAGTTTCAGTGCTGGTATCTACTGGTGAGCTGCTTTCATCGAAATGTGACTCGTACAAGCTTTTCTTATTCTCAATATATGAACAGGCCATGACTCAAGTTAAAGCTCAGTCTCCAAAATGCATTGCCTGACCAGCCAGTCCCTTTTACATTCTGTTCAAATCCAGAAGAGACTAGAGCTGGACTACAGAGCTTGAAAAAACTTGAAGATCCAACCTCAAATGCAGAAGACATCTCTCCAAAATTTTGGTAACATTCAGACCAAAATATATAACCTCTTTCACCTGAGATAAGTAATAGTTTGGTGCGTCAACTGTTGGTTCTGTACATGTGAACTGCCATGTTTGTTTTTGATGCGAATGGAGCATCCCTCTGTCAATCACGCGTTCTGAAATCATGGAGACAGGATACAGCTCCAGATCTTCTCATCTTTGTAAAGTTTTCTCAAAGCGTGTGGTTGTGGCTGGATAAGTAAGTTTTAACAGTAGCTCAGTTGGTAGAGCGTTTGTTCAGGTTGGCGGTTTGAATCCCACTCTCGACACAAACATCACTGGTTTAGCGGTCGGATCCACTGACCCACAGGTTGACGGTGTGATCGCATTTCCAACAGATGAATGCTGATGTTGTGTCCTTGGGTTTGTTCTTGACACTTGACCCACCTCACACCTAGTGTCTGCGTACACTGGTGTGTGTGAATGGGTGAGTGGTTCCTTTTGAGTGCCTTGAAGGTGGAAAAGCGCTATATATAGAGATGTGACCACTTACCATTTTAATTTCAACATGTCGTGCTTCAAAATTTGTTGTGACAGGCCTACTTCCTACCACGCTGTAAAATATATGTTGTTATTGTGGATAATTCCCAGCTGTTTTTGCCTGAAACAGACAGTTTTTCTTTGCCCATAGCACCCTCCCGGGCCTACTGTAAGTGCAGCAGGCAGACATGTGTGCAGCCTCTGGTCTAGCGCAGTGTTCAGGGGAACCTCACCATCTGATGAATGAGGAGACCAAATAGAGCCATTCGTCTGAAGCTTTGGGGAGAGCAGAGGAGAGCAGGAGGAGAGGAGAAGAATCAATCTCACCTCCTCCCAAAGCATTCACTGTTTTAGCTGTGTGTGTCTTTTCCTCGTATCCTGTCTTCCTTACATTGTGTCCTTTGACCTTTGGCTTCTGTCTCTTCCTCCCCTCTGTTCTCTCCATCACCACCCTCCACATCAGATTCTCTTTTGCCCTTGGTCGCAATGTCGTCATACAAAACAAAAGGGCTATTTTCAAGGCTTTTGTACTGTAGACTTGTTTTGCTTCATCTAAGAATTGTAATTTGGGGCATTTTTTTTTTTTTTAAGTTTGTGATTTATAATGAAGACTGAAGCTTGCACAGAATACTTGCATTAGGATATGTTGTGTTTTAGAGAGATGTGTAGAATTTTTTTTTTTTTTTTTTAGATTTCATTACCATGACTGTCTGAGGGATACTAGATGTCTTCAAATGAAATAGCCCTGATAACAATTGTAATGCTGATTTACTCTTAATAAAATAAATGAATAAATAACAGAAAGAAAGACACTGAAAATAAGAACATGTACATGATAACTAAGTTGTTTACATTTCCTGTTTTGGTTCTCGAGATCATTATCCAATCAGAAAGCAGGGTGAGCCTCACATCGGTCTCTCATTTGGGTGGCCATGCAGTTTCAGTGCTGAGATCCACTTGGTTCAATGGCCGGTCACACTGAGAATGAGAAAAATTTGTATCTGTCTCTATCTGCAGGTTTAGGCACTGGCAACCCAACTACAGTTGTGATTGTAGTCCCTTTTTTAAAGCTGAAAAATTGCAGTCTACATACCCCCCCTTTGACAAAACCCAATCAAAGCCCATTTAGGATTAGCAGGTAAATGTTTCAAGGTGACGTTAATTCAAGCCTTCAATGAATTCAGAAAGTGCATTGAATTAAACAAGTGTGCATAAAACAAAATATTTGAAAGTGAAAAGCAAAATGTAATATGATGAATCCTTTATTTGAGCTAAGATATCTTTATCTGAATACGTAATATAATTGTAATTTGTCATTTGTACATTGTTCTTCATACATCATTCAGCTCCTCTCCTGTTTCAATGTGGGGAGGGTCAAACACCTCCGTTAGGAACATGCCTCAAAGTGTGGCCCCTGTCAAAACTACACTACCCACAATGCCCTGCTCACAGCGGGCCAGAGAAAACATGGTGACCCTGACCTGTCCTGATTAATGAGGCTGAGCAGAAAATGTGGGTTTGGGACTCAGGAGGAGAATAACGTCCTTTTATCAATAATCTACTGACTCAAAACAGTATGAATTCATTGTAACGTGTGTATGTAATGTACAGTGCATTGAAGGTTCCATATTGCACAAAATGAATTGTTGTGAGTTTAAAGTTAGAGTGTTCTCATTAAAAATATACCTGGAGTTGTTTTGTTTCATTCACACGTCTTTGAGTAACCCACCTCAAAGTTAAAAAATGTTCAAAATGCTCTGTTCCACCGTGTGATGTCATGTAGTGGTAGTTTTCAAGTTAACAGCTAAATTTTTACCTTAAATTCAGTAGTGATTGTCAGTTCCTGTTCTGAAATTATCCAAATGATTCTAGTGAAGGTGAAGTGTGTTTCTGAAGATGGAAATAACATTTGTAACATAGGTGAGAAAATAGCGTAATATGGGCCCTTTAACAACCAAATGTATTGTGGTGTTTTGAGGGGGGATTTACTGCAGCTACACACACCAACAGTAAAGATTTGGACAGTTTGGAAAATGTGGGCACACCTTCTAATTCTGTTTTAGATACATACAGAAGACATCAAATATCTGAAGCAAGATATATATAATTATACAACTATACTAACTTGTATATAACTATACTAGCTATAGGTAAGGTAAAGGGATGCTACTTTGAGCATTTGAATCTAAAATATAAAAACAAATATGAAGTTATTTTTTTTTTTATTAAAGAAAATAGAATATAACATTTAAAAATATACAATAATAAACATAAAAACACAAAAACATAAAACAATGCCCACAACAAACATAAAACAACAAAACTCAGCGAAATGTCTTATCTTGGTGTGTCGTCACTGTGCTCAGCCTTTTGTTTGAGCAGCATTAAGGCATTGGCTTTATCTAAGCTTATTATACCACGTAAATGCCAATGCCGCATGTTATAACTTTGTCCCCTCATTAAAAACACGCCTGAAGAGGTTTTATATGTCATCCATGTATGTTTGAGTAATCTAGCGATCTCTTCCAGGCTCAAATCGTTCTCCTTACGGTTAGCAGTCCAAGCCTGTTCAAGACTCAGCCCCAGATATACAAAAGCATTTTCAAGACCACCACCTGTACACACCTAATGCTCTCTACTTACTTTGTTTTCCAGTTTTCTTTTCTTAATCGGTGATGTGCACAGGATTTGGCAGAGTTGCATGGTCATTTTCGTGCAAATGAAAAAAACAAAAACAAAAAAACATGATCTACAGATATCCATAGGAGGGATGGTCAACTTCACGACTCTTTGTTGTGACATTTATGGTGATGTCAGCTCTCATTGGGCACCTCAGTTTTCAAACTTGTTTCTTTAATTAAGTTGTTTTAGATTAATAATGGAAATTTTAACATAATGATCCACAGTTGTCTTAAATGAGCATGTATATAGTTATAATCTAACACAAAAGATGCACTGTGTAACTTTTTGGGTGGAGGGTCTGTCAAATACTTTTCTCTGTGAAGATGTTATTGCTTTACCTGGAATGTTTCACAGTATGATATTAAACTTTTCTATCTTCATAGAGGCCAAACCAGACCAAGTTACAGGTCAGATCTGTGGAGAGTCAACCCTGTTCAGTCAGAATACCTGTTTTTCCAGGTAATTTTGAGCTACATAACCATGTGTAATTTAATAAATGGAACGTAGAGCTGTTTAATGTCATACTGTTTAATGTAATACACTCAGTTTCCCATCTGAATGAATGATGCGTTCAGGTGTCTGTCTCTGCCCAGTGCTTTTGGATTGTATTGTGTATCTGTGTAGGTCACACATGAGAAAGTTAAAGTGTCGTCAACCATCTTTATCTGTAATGTCTCTTGTCTACAGGGAATGTGTGAGAGACCTCTGCATGTGTGGAATGATCTCCTAAAATAGTCTCTGTCCATATGCTGAGCGCGGAGCTTTGGGCTTTGGTGGTTTACATTACACTCATTTAACAGCACTATAACACTGTATTTTATTATGTACAATTCACATATGGGCCGTTCAGCCTGCCAAATGTGTCCATGTACATCTGCTTACAGGGACAGTCGTGTAAATAGAGTTTAAATCTACACTGTCCTTGCTGTTTACAAGCGTTTCGCACATTGGCCAACAGCACAGTGGGGAGTTGGGACAATCTGTCACACTCTCAACACAGGGCAAAGAAAAATCATTATAACTTCTGCTGCCGGGCAAATATCACGGACGTTTCAGTTGAGTAACGTCGAGCAGCGAAGTGGACGCCAATGACAGTTTGAACTTCGGGCGTTTGAAGCGTCAGTGGTCATTTCTTGGGCAGGAGAGTTTTGGTCTAATGAGAGATCTGGGACTGGGGCCACTTGTAAATAGGGACGCCACTATAGTGTAGAAAGTTAACAAGTTAAATATATTTTAGTCAGTGATGGATGAAGTACTCATGTATCAGTAAAAGTACAGATATAAGGGCAAAAAGTTACTCAAGTAAAGGTAAAAGTATCACATGGAAAAATCTACTTAAGTAAAAATATTAAAATACCTGTTTAAAAATGTGCTTAAAGAGTAAAAAGTAAAAGTATTTTGTATATTTTGTAGAGATTACTTTTTTTTAACAATTAAAGGATGAAATGTAGTGATTTTGAAGAATTTTGCTGATTTTAAGTGATTCAATTTACTTATTTTTTTTCCAGCCATTTTGTGTGTATGTGTGTGTGTGTGTGTTGTGTTGCTCAAAGTTGGAACAGAAACTCAAATTAAATGTACTAAAAAAATAAAGTCTCAGGCATTTCAGCAGGTCTCAAACCATAAAGAAAAATACTTTTTACTTTTCAGTCCAGATCTAATATGTAGTGGAGTAGAAAGTACAGATACCTGCTCTCAAGTGTAGTGAAGTAAAAGTAAAAGGTATCCACTGTAAAATGTACAAATACCTAAAGTATTGTATTTTTACTTTCCACCAGACCAGCTTAGATACAGTCATGTCTTGGTAAGTGATTGTATTGAAACCACTCTACTGATACTCTAACTCTAAAGCAGGATAACTTCAGTAAACTAGGGCTGAAACAAGACACTTGATTAATTGCTAACTAATGCTAATTGCTAACTAATTAATTATTGAAATAACTGTCAACTGATTTAGCAAGGGAGTAATTTGTAGTGAATATATTAAGTGAATACATTTTGATAAAGAAGCTATTTTGGCTGTAAATATACTCCATCAGTATGTCCTCTAGTTGAATCACTTTATCTTCATCTGGGTCCAATGTCAAAAATGAATGAATTAGAGAAGGGGTATTATGCAAAATTGACTTTTTTGAGCTCTGTACCATTCATAGCATTGTTCCCTCATCAAAAACATGAGAGAAAGAGAGACAGAGGGAAAGAACGAAAGAGAGATAGAGTGAGAGAGAGAAAGAGAGAGAGAGAGAAGAGAGAAAAAGAGAGACCTTCATTGTGCCAAAACAATAGAGAGGGGGGAGAGAGAGACAGAGAAAGAGAGGGGGAGGGGGGGTGAGACAGAGAGGGGGAGAGGAACAGAGATGGGGGGAGAGAGAGCGAAAGAAAGCGAGAGAATGAGAGAGAGAGAGACGGAGAAAGGGGGGGAGACAGAGAGGGGGGAGAGAGAGGCAGAGAAAGAGAGGGGGGAGAGAGAAAGAGAAAGAGAGGGGGAAGGGGTGAGACAGAGTTGGGGGAGAGAGACAGAGATGGGGGAGAGAGTGAGAGAAAGAAAGCAAGAGTGAGAGAGAGAAAGAGAGGGGGGAGAGAGGCAGAGAAAGAGAGGGGGGAGAGAGAGGCAGATGGGGGGAGAGAGACAGAGAGGGGGGAGAGAGGGAAAGAAAGCGAGAGAGTGAGAGAGACAGAAAGAAAAAGAAAGAGAGAGAGGGAAACAAAGAGAGAGGAAGAGAAAGAGAACGAGAGAGAGAGAGAGAGCGCAAAATAAAGAAAGAAATAGAAAGTGGGAGAGAGAAACAACAAAAAGAAAGAGAGAGAGGAAGAGAGAGAGAGAGAGAGAGAAAGAAAGAGATATTCTGGACATGAGGTGGGAGCACTGTGGGAGTGTTCTGTGTCTGTATGTTTACATAAGCTGTGGGTTGGCTCCAAAACAAGTTGGTCGATTTGCTGCGTAAAAAAACAACAAAAAAACAAAACAAAAAAACTCTTTTGTGATGTTTAGTAGCAACTCAAGCTAACTCTCCCACTGACAATGCATAGAGCTAATGTAAGGAACAGTAGCCGCCTTTAGAATACAAAAAACACTGGAAGGATCTGTACAATCTACCTGTTTGGTCCTGTTTCTCTCCTCTTGCAGCTCAAATTATAAATCTTCTTCGTCTTTGTTCTGAAAATATCATCAGACATAAACCCCAATGACAGCCGCAAATGAAAATATAATGTACGGCGTCTCCCAGGGACAAAATTCAATACACATGCAAATAGAGTTCAAATGAAAACTATTTCTTACTTCGAGGACGGGAGGCAGATGAAGATGTATTTGGACAGAAACTCACTTAACGCTCCTTTTTCGACAATTCATAATTCACCCAGAGACAAATGAAATGAGCGAGTGATAAAGAGGGAAACAGAAAAACACAAAGGGACCTCGGACTTCCACCGAAAATGAGCTCATGGTCCAGAGCAGATGGAATGAGTCTGAGAGGAGTTATGAAGGAAAGAGGAGAGAGGAGAGAGGAAGAAAGGAGAGATTTGGTCCTCCTTTTTAAATGTGCATCTATTGAAATACGGCAAGAAAGCAATGAAAGCATGGTTTTATAACTCAGTCTTGTTGTTGATTTCTTGTTCTCTGTGTGCTAAATGTCTTTGTGGACCTCTATCTATATTTAACTTAAAGGTGCATTGTGTAACTTTTCCGGTGGAGGGCCCGTGAAATACTTTTCTCGATGGAGATGTTATTGCTTTGTCAAGAATGTTTCACAGTATGGCATTAAACCTTTCTATCTTCATGGAGACCATTTACAGAGGTCAGATCTGTGGAGAGGCGACCCCGCTCACAGTCAGAAGGTCTGTTTTACTCACAAGTGTTCATTTTGTGTAATACAGGACCTTTAATAACAGCTCTCCCTGTTCTTAGAAAATTAAACGACACGATGACTGAGGGACCATATTCACACTTGTAAACATTTTAAAGCTCCACCACTTTGGCTCATAACTGCTGACCTTTGACCTTTGCCTCACCTTGTGCTTGTTAAACGTCCATAGAGACTGTGTACTGTGTATTTATTTTTATAGGTGTAGTTAACATTGAGACAGGTCAGAGCTGTTGGGTAGGTCATGTCTCAAGTTGAATATAGTCTATAAAATACACAGCTATAGTGCACATCTGTTCTGTTCACCTTGAAAAAAATACCTTATAGTTTAAGTAGACGTGTTTCCACTTTGAGGAGTATTTCCGACGTCTATTCCAGCTGTCAGTATGTTTTTTTTTAAATGTGGGTAGTTACATTTATTTACATCATTTCTAAGGTACATCGTAATGAGAGCCAAGTACGTGAATGATTACAGTGTGATTAAAGGTCAAGAAAATGTTCATCTTGCCTTTGCAGTTTAGTAGGTATGTTATCAAATGAGAACTATATAGAAAGAATCCATTTTGTTCATTTAGACACATTGCTGGACGAGCTCATGTGGAAGAGCAACTGCATGGAACAATTGCCAGATAAGTGTTTTTCTATCCCTTGAGAATCTCATGCATTTCAGAACGCGGTAATAGAGATCTAAAGTCGGGTTAGCAGGTTTTATACTGAGTAAGATGCAGACTAAGACAAAGGATGCACCGATACCAGTATGGGGTATTGGTCCGATACCAGGTGCCAGTACTCGTACCCCCCTGTGCTCTGAGATGTGAGCAGAGTAGACGTATTTACACATGTACAGTAACTTTTCTGAACATCCAGCTCCGCTTTAATCATGTGTGACTGTCACATGAACCATGAAATGAATCATTAAAACTGAATGGAGTAGATTCAGAGCTTTGAAAAGAGGTCTGGCATGTGTCTATATTGGCCAAACTGTGCCCCTGGTGAAGTAAGAAAACACTGTTATGCTAAAAGTGGCTCCTTGGCTGAGTGCAGTCTGCAAGGACGAAGTATTAAATATTTAATAGATTTAATAATAAAGGTACTTCTCTAAATTGTATTGGAATTATACCTAATATAATGTAATTACACCTAACTATTATTTAAAACAGCCCTCAAATACTGTATGTGTTACAGTTAAAAAGGCTATAGTGGGCTGTAGTATAAAATTCAAATTGGATTCGATGTACCACTGTAATACTACCTTTGTAAAATAAAGTCTGGTATCAGTACTGCGTATTGGTAAGCACTCAAAATGAAGTACTTGTACTTACAGTATTGTTGCGTCCCTAATTAGAGAACCTTTATTTGTCCTACAATGAGTGAGCTACTGTGTTCAAATGTATCCCTTGTGGATCAACAAAGTTTGTCTAAGTCTAAGTCTAACAATGGGGAGTTTCCAGTGTTTCAACGCACAGTTCAAGAACAGCAAGAGAAGAGAAATAGCCACTCAAGGTAATTATATTAGAAAATAGTGTGAAATTTAACACAACATTGTGCAAGTCAAATACTATAAAATATATAGCTCCATTGTGTACAATAAGTGGCCCTATTGTACACAATATTACATATATTGTGACCGATCATCTTGCAAACCATACTGACAGGCCATCCAAGGTCAGATATGATTTAAAGGACCTAGATTACACAAAATTT
>CM057087.1:24348205-24350705 GCA_029959045.1 Taenioides sp. WSHXM2023
AGAGGTCAGAGCTTATCCACAGACCATAATCCATAGTTCATATTCAACTGAAGGTACAATCCAATAACATTAATGCTCCACTGAAACCACCAGAATAAAAGTGATTCAGACCCAATAAATGAACACTTAAAGGTTCTATATTATGCAAAATGAACTCTTGTGAGCGTTTAGTCATGTTATAATGTTGTTTATTATTATTCCGACTACAATCTCCAAAGTTCAAAATGCTCTGTTCCAACTTGTGATATAGTGGTAGTTTTCAAATTAACAGCTGCCTTTACCTTCAGTAGTGAATGGCAATTCCAGGGCTGAAATTATCCAGATGATTTTAGTGAAGGTGTATGAAGTTTAAAAACACAATGGGGCACTTCCTGACATCACAAGGTGGAACACTGTTTTCTGTTTTAAATATGTTGGGTTTGTGTGTTAAACATGTGTGAATGAAACAAAACACATTTCCAGGTTTGTGATGAGGAAACAACATTATAACAGATCAGAAAATAGCAAAATATGGGCACACTCAGTCAATATAGTGTAGTATGTGGCTGGTGTTATGGGACTGACAGAGAGTTACTAACAAAAGCTGACAAACAAATAGACCAAGACAAAGTTTGATCAGCTTTTCAGGTAGGTTTATTGTGATTTTATGAACAATAATAAGAGCGTCTGTCCAGTGATGAGCCCCTGTATTATAATGTGCTTGTGGCAGCGGTGTCCTGGGACAGTGTGTAGACACAATGTCACAAAGGTTATTTTTCTGTGAGGGTTGGTCCTGCACAGTATTACTGGCCCCTCCATGTGTCAGCGTTTTTCAGTCTCTCATTAGAACTGAGCCAGAGCTAGAACTGAAACTCAAGAGACCAAAGGACACATTGTCTCTGAGTGAGTTTGTTTAATATGCGGATTCTTTGTCATTAGTATGTGGCAGCATTTATCAGTTTTGTATTTATAATAGTAGTTGGATGGTTCTGGCTATGGCCCCTCCGACCACTACTGACAACTCACTCACACACCACATTACGAAGCTGAACTTTGCTTGGCCACCACTTTTCCATATCGGTCTGGTTTACATTTTTCTGGGTTTGTATCTAAGTTATTCTGGCTTAAATCTGTGGCTCTGCTTATTCTAAAAAACACTGCCAGTGGTTGGCCATGGCGGTTACTGTTTCTGGGGTTCAGTGAATATTGTTGGGCTCAGGATGGACTCTGATGCAATTGAGGTTGATTAAGTTGTTGTTGTCAGGTTTGGAGAGTTGGTGTGTAAAGCTTATGAGGGGGGTGTACACTGTAGCTCTTCAGAAAGCCCTTGATGTGTTATGGTCACCCAGTGAGTCTGCACTATGACTCAATGACACAATATTTTGTTTTTCAAACTGCAGATGTTTATTCTCAATCAGCACGACTCTGGTTCAAAGCCTCCAACACAAACTGCAGTATTTCTGTTCCAGTTCTTAGCCTCCCTTTGGTCCAGAGTTTCATATACAGCACAGTACATGCAGTAGTTCACCTGTACTCTGTGAAAGTCTCTTTGTGCTGGGTTGGTGCGTCCTCCCTCAGTGTGTCTGGAGTAATTAGACAGGTCTCTCAGAAGGGCATTTTTCTCTTGAAAATGTCAGCCTGCCCTTTTGGGAGCTTGGCCGCTGAGAACCAGGGCTGCTCCAGAGGGACTGAGGAACGAGCTAAAGCTGAACCCAGGAGCCCTGTGCTCTGCTCTGGACACGCTGCTCTGTGTCTAAAGCTAAAGCTCTCAGCACACACTCGTCACTCACTTTACACTGGCTCAGCTCCACTCTGACATTTACAGGCTTTTAAGAGTGATCATCTGCAATTCATAGAAATGCATTAGTCAAAGAGCACTATGACAGTAGCACTGATGACTTTAGGTTAATGGGAGAAAACACACGCTGGAGCATATACCTTCCCACACACCGCAGCCTATTGAACATGCCACACTAGTGAACTGTAAAAAAAAAATAACAAGAAGAGGTCAAAATAAGTCAAGTGAGTAAACTAACTAGCTGGGCAGATTCATACAAGTCTGTGTGGCACTCTTGATTGGAGTTCTACATATCCGTTTGGCATCACTGACCTGCAGACGAGTATTTGAAGGTAAAAGTGCCACAACTTTTGTTAAATCCAGTTAAAGCACAGACATCTTGCATAAAGTGCTTCCCACCGTACATTTTTCAACAATAAAATAGTCTGTATTTTCTCTAAAATAGGCTGAAGTGCGTCCATCAGCACCACCATGCAAGGCTTAGTTAGTTTGTGCGCTCCATCTTTGTCTTTCACCCAAAACACAATGCTGCAGTCTTATTGAACTGTACATTGAACTAAAACATACTGCAGGAATTAATCTTAGAGTGTATAATAAACTAACACTCCTGTATGTTTAAAAGAAAGACTGAAACAAAATGAATGAATGATCTAGAGGTGATCTGGAGGAGTGCACTGTATGACTTTTGTGGAGCTTTTTGTGGTCACAAGACCCGTCTCCCTC